>JAALGZ010000007.1:1800000-2086564 GCA_015227615.1 Labyrinthula sp. Ha
AATACTGTACTATCGCTGCAAGAGATTAAACCACTGCTACAACAAACCCATATCTATTTATATACTTAGTAGAGAGAAAACATGATTAGAGGCTACTTAATCTACCTAACCTTTTCTGCCAAATGCACAATTCTTCGAAGCTGATCTGTTTCTTCTCTATTTAATGAAAACTGCCTCGGAAAACACTGTTCAAGCTTGATTGAATCTCTTCTCGATTTTTCTGCATGTGAAAGTAGTAAAGGTTGTACTGCAGGATTTTCGTTACTTCTTTCGCAGAGGGTCTTTAGGCAATACCAACCAATGTCAACCTTTAAAAGTAGTGCACACCTGATTTGACGCAAAAGAGGAAGTTTATGATCTGAGTCGCAAATTTCTTGAACCTTGTCCTGAGCAATCTTTAAACCATTAGAAAATCCCTCGATGCTTTCTTTGCTTAGTTTCTTCTGGAGCCGAAACCTTAGAGTCCTGATGAGGCATTTTATATTCAAGGAGACTAACCTGTAATCTGTTTCAACCGTAACAATGAAGGGTATCTTTGAGAGAAATTCTAAATCTTCTCCTGCTAGAGAAAAACAATGACGGGTGTTCTTATAAACCTGTCTAACAGACTTTTTCTTAATTACCTTGTTTAGGGTTTGATTCAAGACCAAGTCTTTCAGCAACTTTAGCTTTTTTTCTGACTTTTTAAT
This sequence comes from Labyrinthula sp. Ha, assembly GCA_015227615.1. NCBI lineage: Eukaryota > Bigyra > Labyrinthulida > Labyrinthulaceae > Labyrinthula > Labyrinthula sp. Ha. Next base: position 1,800,690 of record JAALGZ010000007.1, read on the forward strand.
CAGCTTATAAACCTCTTTATTCTCCTTGTCAACAGTTTTCTCGGGAAGTCTCACGTAATCGTGCATGTCCTGAGCCAACTCCGTTAAGGCTTGCAGAAGTGCAGTTGCCTGGAATACAAACTTCTTTACATTGATGACAATTTCATATAGACGTATAATCCTTCTGTATCTCCTAACGTTGTTAAAGGATTTCCTGCAAACTGGGCATTTAAAGCGGGAAAATTTTTCATTAACTAATACTCTAAACCCATGCTTTAAAGAGCAAAAATGTATTAGTTCAGAACTGTCTTGTTCTGTTTCATAAAATTCGTCAAACCTAATGAACTGATCCAATTTCTCAACTGTGAAGACATGTTTACAATCCAGAGTAATTAGGTTCGTGTTGACACATTCCGAGAGTTTTCTCCGCACAATCTCATCAGCCTTGCGGTTGTTCTTAACTACAACACGAGCTCTGGGAAAACACAAAACACAAGCGTCATCATTGCAGTCCTCCCCACATAACTGAAGACATTGATGCCCACAAGAAAGCTTCTTCTTGCATCTAGCATTACATGGCAGGCGAAAACATGGCAAGCCACAACAAAGCTTACAGAAGTTATCTTGATCCCCACATGTGCATTTCCAGTCACAAGCTTGTGCACAGACTGGGCATTGCTGAAAACATTTTCTGGCACAAAAGGAATGAGAGCAGGATGTGGCACATTTTGCTTGACAAGGTTTACACTCTCCAGGTTGATGGCATATACCTGAACATTGGTGACCACAGTCAAATGCTTCTTTGCATTTGTATTTGCAGCTCATGTGCTGTGACACTTTCAGTTGCCCTGTAGATTTCCAACTTTTAAATAAACAATCGCCACAAGAATTTTCACAAATGTGACCACATTTGTTGAGTGAACCACACCTTGACTGACATTTAAAGCCTAGGTAACGTGAATTCACAGATGATTCTTTTGCCAGGAGTTTTCGTAGTTTTTGAGATTCTGGACATGTTACTTCCATCGAATGCTCACAGTGCGGAAGCTTAAACTCATTGTAAATAAAGGTGCACGTTTTTGTTCCCTGTTGAGAACATTTAACTTGAATCTCGTGACCACATGGTAACGTCTCCTTTATGTCTTCTTCACACATTCCACATTCCTGATAGCAAAACCTTGGGCACGGGTGACCACATTTCGGAATAACTCTCTCACACGGTTCAACACATTGCATTTCTGCGTGCTCTCTGTCACCAGGATGGCACTTTCGTGTGCAAGCGTGACCACAAGGTAAACGGTCCTGGCATGAGAGGGAGCACCCTCCATCTACAGCTATACCTTCTAATTCAGAAGGAGTAGAAACTTTGGACACTGTGCCATGTTGTTGACACTTCAACGCTAAACTTCGAAAGACCTTTCCCTGATTTTGAAACATCGTGACGATCTTCTTGAAAACTGTGTCCCCTTTTGACTTTTGAATAGTCGCAACCGAACCAAGGATGATCATACCCGATCTAGCCCTGGAGCACATGACATTAACCCTGTGACTTGATTTTAAGAACCCTATGTTGCCGTTGCTATTATTACGTACAGTGCTAATAATAACCAAGTCAGCTTCCTCACCTTGATAGTTGTCAACTGATGATACGCGCAGACAATCCTTAAGAAAAACGTGTGAATTTTCATTTCCAGCTTGGTGCTTACTGTTATCAACCTTTAGTTCAAAATCAAGTGCGATCTTATCCTTTTCTGAAAGTTCAACCCTAAGATTGGGATAATAGCTATTGAGATACTTCTTAATGTGAACAACCTGCCCTAAATACGGGGTTAAAATTACAACATTCCTAGCACTAATTTCATTAGAAACAGCATAGCGTGCTAACAAAGTCACAAACTTTGCTTCAAAATCATTCCTTTTAGAAGAGTTTTTTTCAGTACTCTCTGGGTTATCATGATCTAAGAATACCACATGGTCACGAAACCCAGGAATGTCACCGCGATTCAGTACTATATCATCATCTACCAGATTAGGATATAAACATTTCCTGATGAAACAGGAGATCTCTGGTCTCATTCTTCTTTGTCTCTCTAAAGTCACAAATTGCGTCGAGTTCTTATGTTTTGTTGCCAAATTCACAAGTCTTTCAAACAATGATACATCTAACTTATAGGGTGAAGCAGATTCTCGACTAAGGGAATAATTCTGAACTTTTGGTGGCAATTGTAAGTGGTCCCCTATAAGAATTAGGTGTTCTAAGTTTCTTGTCAATGTAGCCATAACATGCGCCTCTAGAACCTCTCCTGCCTCTTCATAAATAACAATTTTTGGTTTCAATTCTTTCAACAAGTCCAAATTGTTAGCAGCACCAACTGAGGTAAAGCCAACAACTTGGGCAGCCTTTAGTGCGGCCAATTTTTTATGAAAATAAAATGCGTTTTCTCTCTCTCTGCAAACTTCATATTCCTTTGCTTGGGACTCAATTCTACTGGAGCATTGTTCGTAGATACTCTGTTTGAGATAATTAAAAAGTGAAAGTCTATTTTTCTTGCTTAATATCCACGGATTGCCATTATTTTCTAGTAAGGTCTTACAACCAAAAGAGCTTTCACGATCTGGGTACTTAAAAAAACCAGCCAACCAGTTATCCAAACGGTTTACCTTTTCGAGCAGCGAAAGCTCAGTCTTTGAAAAGTGCGGAATCTTGATAGCACCAAGTTCAAACAATACAAGGTAACGTTGATTAGCTGGCGTGAGTTTAAAATTCATAAGTGTTTCTTCTCCTTTTTTTTCAAGATCAACCAGGATGGTTTGTATAAGGTCATTGCAGAAAAAAAAGACAGCAAGCGATGGAAACTTTTTTTCTATGTGCTTTGCAACTACTTGCAAAGAAACTTCGTTTTTCCTACTAGAAAGTTTGGAAAATATTGTGGAGGTTTGATTTAGTGAAGAGAAAAGATTTTCACGTTTTCTCTGTCTCGTTCGACGTTCATTCCTTTCTAGAAAGCTTGTAGGAACTGAGCGTATGGAGTCGCTTAGGTTAATAAGTTTGTCACTACCCCTGTTTCCAACTCGAATTACTTTAGATTTGGGTATACCGGAATCTATCAAATCGAGCATGAAATCATCGAGCGCATGATTTGTGAAACAAATGCATACAATAGGCAACATATCTGCTGACTGCATACAGCCATCATCTTCAGCTATATCGTAATCAGAAGATGTATCTAGAAACGAGTTTCCATCAATATTACCGACCTCAATGTTTCTTAACAGCAAATTTACGATCTGAACACCACAAAAAGATTTCCCTAAAATAAAACAAAATTGAGGTAGTTACCAGTCCCAGGTGGACCTTGGATAAGAACCACTCTTCTTGATACAGCAAGCGCTATCGCTTCTAACTGTTTTCCTGTTACAGTAAAATTGTACTTCCGGGCCATAAATACCAGTCTAGCCAGGAGTACGTCATAACTTTGTAGCTCCTGTGCTGTTATCGATGCACATTCCTCCACCCCTTTAGAACACAAAGAACTAAAATCAAGATTTTCCATATTTTTTAGATAACTCGGAGGAAAGTCTCCGATACCATCTAGACCATCGAAATTGCAAAATGTCTCCACAAAAGGAAACATCGAGGGTGACTGAAATTGTAGGGACTTTAGCACAGACTCAAATCCTTGAAAGAAGCCTCCTTCAACTTGTGCTACAATAATTTCTCCCTTGTTTCGGTAACACTCCTGAAACTTTTCGAAGTATTTAACAACATTATGATCCTCAAAAAAAATGCATAACATTTCACGGCCCGCATTATGAACCTTAATCCCGTTGTTATTATTTTCTAACATCTTGAAGTTGGGTTGGCGTATCTTCCCAAATTGAAATTCTAAGTTAATACCTTCGTTAAGTTGCGCAATCACACAGACCATTGAATTATACGAAAAACAGCCCTTTCCATGGTTAAAGTTATTCCTGTTGGACCCTACCTTAAACCATATACAAAGGCAATTTGAGCCATCATGCTGGATCCTATATGGCTGACAGTTACGTTTAAGGAGCATTCTCACATCAGCTCTCTTTTTAGGATACACCGATTGATCAAACCTGATAAGTTTGTTCTTTAGTGCAGTTCTTAGCAAATTTAATCCAGCCTTCCAAGGTAGAACCAGGTCTTCTCGTAGCAACCGAAACTGTGAGTCTAGCAATGACAGTACAGGAGTCTCAATAAAACTCGAATAGCCTTCCACAGGAAGATAGTTATCGTCAGTTGCAAAGATTTCAGCCTCTGTTGGGAGTATGGAAATTTTTTTATAATCTTTGAAATCATTGTCATGTCTTGGACCCAACATCCTAAGTTCCCCAGGGCCAAACTCCTTTAGATCATTATGAATAAGGATCGCCTTTTCATCCATAAAGTTTGGTGAAGATTCTGTTGCACCATCCTTTTTCATAGCGCATTCAGGAAACAAGCTAGCAGCTAACTTGGAAATCCAACCTGTATAACGTGTTAATGCTATAGAGGGACTTCGCACCGTACTTCCCAAGATACAAAACTTTTTACAGTTGTCAAAAAACACTTCATCATCTCTAGCCCGTTTGATTTTTGAAACAACAATCCAAATAATTGCTCCTACAATTGAGAAGGCATCATCTACACTAGAAACTTGTAACTGTTCGACTCCAGAAATATCTCTGAAGACCCTTGCAATATTTTCAGTTTCTCTTGAAAATTTCAACTGTAATTCACTCAAAAAGATTAGCATCATATCCAATGAAAGGGCATCAAACAAAAGGTTCCTCAAGTTGATTAAGTGCTCTGTATGCTTTGTTTCTTGAAATAACGTTACCAACCTTAAGAATGGCAATAGAGTCATATGAAACTTAAATGTATTATTTGAACAGCGTAGGGAAGTAGCATAATCCATTTGTAACATACTCCTACAAACCTCATAACCTGAAGTACCTTTAAAATGACTTCTTTCGTCAGATATAGTCTTTGTGGAACCAAAGAAGAGTATGAAATCTGATCCTCCCTCTTGTAAGTTAATCCAGGCAGCCAATACCAGTCTAACATAATCTTTTTGGTTTCTGATCCTTTTGTTTGCTAAAATGGCAAAATCTGGTAGCAAGCCTTTGCACGATCGACCGGAAGTCAATCTAATATCTTCATTTTTTGAAGGAACTTTCTGGACGAAGTAACTTTTATTCTTATGCTTAGCCCCTAAAACTGCTTTATGCTTTTTCTTTGAAGGTTTTCCATGAACGGTGGAAGACATTTTCCTTTTCTTAAAATTAATTTGTATCTTCAGCTTCTTTTATCTTGTGATTTTTCAAAAACGTGTAATATATATTAATGAAATACATATATCCGTATAAAACCCCGCCAGGATTCCAAAAATGCGCATGCAGCAAACTAAAACGATGTGGGAACGTATGTTTCCTCATAATCACGGCCATGGTGGTTCAGTCCCTATCTATTTTGTTTCTTTCGGGATTTAACGGTCTCAAATCCAAAATACAAAGATAATACACTCAATGCCACGTCATAGTTGATTGTCTTAAGCCAATTCACCCTTGTTCCTGGGTATTAATTTTGGGGAGTTTTACCAAGAGTTCAAGAATGCAATATCAGAACAAAGAGCACGCATTCTAGAATTGCTGAGTGAAACTTAAAGGCCCAACTATGGCTATATGAATTAAATTGCCCTTGACTTGTTATCAACTCAAGTGTTTTCTTTTAGTCAACTGCTGCCCAATTAGTAAAGATTATGCAACTTGGACAGAATCCTTGATGGGACATATAGAAAATAAAATGATTATCTTGTTTTAGGTAGTTCTATTAACGTGTTCAAGCCCATAGATGTGTCACTATTTCTTGATTTGGCCAGATATTTTGCTTGGTTTATGGAAATATGTTTTAAGTCAGCTATCTTCGTACCAACTTATTTCTTCAGCTTTTTTTGGCGCTATAACATTATTCTACGCTTTTATTTTGCTTTAGAATCCTTATTTTCAATTTAACTTGATGTATTTATTCCATATATATACCTGGCTTGGGAGTGGATTGGTGCTTTTCTATGGCGAATTCCGCATTTTACTGATAGTTCTTACTTGTAGCAATTGTTGTTGTAGCATAATGTAATTAATTAGTATGTACGTACCTTAAATAGTTGTGGGAAACCTGAATAGTTAAAAAACTGTATATGACATTTATTTTATACTTTACATGCCTACAGGATGTTTAGTAGCCTCTGGTACGTTTATAACATCAACGAATGGGGGAATGTACTTGCCAGGTGCTAGGTAACTGAATGAGGCAATGAACCTTTGTCTTTAACTTAGCTATGAAACAAAACTGAAGCCAGCTGACTTGTTCTATTGATGAATTCCTTAATTAATTTCGTTGAACCGTAGCTCAAAAGTTTTGTTTACCACGTTATGTTCAAATTTGCTCTTATTTGAATTTATTTCACATTTTAAGGGGTTAACCCTTGCGAAATAGCTCTTTAAATGGTTCTAGTGCTCATATTTTCAGCCGCATTGGTTTTCCATTGAAAAAAATGATTTTCTCTTAAATTTTTGATACTTTTATCAGTTGTTAGATACCATCTTCTATGATAGACACTTTTCCCAATATATTGGAACATTACATAACCACATCCTTGATGATTCTGACTAATATTAGTCTTCCACACTAAGTACTCCAAACGATAGTAGCATCTCACATATCTACTATAGTAAAAAGCAAAATTAATTATATGTTTGTGTAATAGACCTAGACTCCAAAATTATTGTATCAAGAAGCTGTATCGATATAAAAAAGTTAAGAGAACACTCCCGATATATGTTTTTGTCCAGGTAGTAGTTATTTACTTTCGTTGATAGAACATTGTGTAATATGAACTTGTATTCTGGAATAGTGAGAGCATTTCAAAAACTTGAAGAAGTAACTACATGACCACATAAAAAGCTATTAAATTTTTGTTCAACCACATACAACTTGGTGTTTCCGCTCTGGCTCTTCTATCTCAAGTACATGCAGAGAAGGAGATACGCTATATTCTTGAAGAAATAATGAGAAAGAAACTACGTAGGATATCTTTTGAAGGAAGAATGAAAGTCGAGCAGAAAAATATAATCTCGAAGTCAATAAAATAGCTTTTACTTAAATGATATGTTAAGCTAGTAACTTTTCTTCAAAATATCTTTGAATTCTCCGAGAATATTGACAAATACGAGAAATGATGTGTTTTCTGTGAGAAAGTTTTTGGATTGTTATCACCTTAGTCCGGGCATTAATGATTTTATATCTAAACAAAAAAATAATCCCTTATTGAACGATTTTATCTTTATACTTTGTAGATAGTTTTCAACTTAGTAGAGATAAAGTCTTAGTGTCGCTACCTTCAGTTCTATAACATAAACTCGGTAAAGCTCAAAAGAACTCGTGTATATTTTTCTGGTTACCTCTGTTGACATTAAACTCAATAAACTGCATATTTGGTAGAGTTATAAACCTTAGTGAATAAAATGAATTCCAATATAGTCCAAATATTGTTGTCTTTGTTTCATTAGACCTAAGGTATACTGCAAAAATACTGGATATGGCGGCAGCACTTAATATTTTTTATGTTTACTTTCTTGATTCAGAGGTTGAATACGTTAGCAAGTTCAGCTGAAAGGATAAAATTTTTACTTTTTTCTTTTTTCAAAAATCATAACTAGAAAATATACAAACAGAACTCAGAATGCAGTGAAACAAGCTATGCATTACCAAGTAAGTACCAAAAATAAAAATAAAATAATTCTTGTGTATATTGTTGTATATATTCCATTAAATATTTTTCAGTTAAAGTATGTGTAGCTGTGGAAAGTTAGCACTTGAAGTCAGTATATGGCTTGAGAAAATTTGCACGGCTCGTTTATTGACAAGGACGGAACTCGCATATTTCCCTTTTTACGGTTTGATACTTGCTTTTGAAAAAAGAAGCCATTCTACAGGAAATATAGCAGTATATTAATGCAGTTTAAAAAAACTCATTCCATTACTATTTCATAAAGTAAAAAGTATAAATGAGAGTTAGAAAACACTTACAAAAAAAATCAACAAAAGTGGGAGCATATTCCTCCATTATCTGTGATTTAATATCCTAATAACCTTTTATAGTGGCAGTGGAATTACAATGTGTTATGGGGAAACTAGACAGCTATGAACTCAAACCTATTTAGATATAACAGTTTTTATTATAACACAAATGGCTATACATGGATAAAATTTACACTCCTTTGACGATTTATTCTTTTAAGAGTTTTGAAGCCAGGAATACTAGTTATAATTGCTTGCCTTTTAGCTTAAAAAGTCTAAATGCATAAAAAATCAAATATTTTTTGTACCCTTAGAGATTAACAAGAGATGGATAAATATTGGTGTTCCCCATAGAATCCTAAATATGCTGAGAGTTAAGATTTTTTGGCATCCTTTATATTTTAAGTCTCCTATATACAAAAACTTTACTATGATTTGAATTTGTGCTGTGACTTCTTACTGTTTGCACACACATTTAAGATATAAAGCATGGTCATATTTGGAGTACATTATTTTGTTTCTTAGCTAAAATTTGAGTTTTCCATCCTACCGTATTTAACTTCGAATCGCGTTTTACTCGCATTCAAATCACCTACCATTGGCATCGTTAAGAAAATCCTAGAATTTATTGTTTAAAGGAATTCCGGAAGATTATTGGGAAGTATCATAACAGATTGAGTACCAGTAATTAGGGGTGTTATTTGATTTATTGATAATTTATCAATAAAAGATTTCCTTATATTTTTCTTATTGATTTATTCTGATAATTTCCAAATTATTTTGATTGATTATTGATTATCAATGATAATCAATAATAAATTTGGCCACATGGCATTTGGCTAAGTGGTCAAGAAAAGCCATATTTGATGTTGCCACCGTATGGAATTCTCCTAAAAACGGAGCATATAACTAAAGTTTCTTAACGGTGGAACCTTATTCTACTGTAACAAAACTTTTTGCCAAATCTGTCCTGAGGTAGTACTAAAGCAGGAGCCTTACCGTTATGCCGCAGCATAATACTTCGTTAAGAAACACAACATATCACCCTGCTGCATTCTATTACTGGTTATTCTGGACCATATGGTGTATTTATACGTATTTTCATGCGTAGCATAAATAAAAAATATGTTGTTGGACCATTTGGTTCCAAGGCCAGGTGGACCTATTTATTATTGATTATTATTTGATAATCAAAATGAAAATCCTTTTATTGATAATCAATCAAAATGCAGATTCTCTTATTGATAATCAGAATCAAAATGAGTATCAAATAATTATTGATAATTTTTATCAAATAACACCCCTACCAGTAATTTCCAATAACATGAAAGATCTCAAAATAACAGTTTTGTATTTCCAATTGTAGTCAAAACCAACCAAATCTATTATAAGACTAGAGAATTTTCCTTTGGGTGAATAAGAATATGATATAAACTAGAATACATAAGAATTGTATACACAAAACAAGAAAACTCTGCTTCAACAAACGTGAAAACCGGATTCTTGATACTTGTTCTAGCTATTACGTCGCAGAGAGTTGTGAGTATTAAATTTCATTGTGATAACTAGGGTTTCTTAACGGTACAAACGGTAATACCGTTAACCGTTAATACACCAATTTTGCTTACCGGTAATAACGGTAAGGATTTTGTTAATTACCGTTTATTAGCGGTATATTACCGGTAGGTTAACAAAATTTGTTAATTCCAGGGTTACATTAATTGTGCATGGTACTACCATAGGAAGTTACTAGGATTTCACTTGGAATCGAATCCGCGATATATCGTTTATAACTTGGATCTCTCCCATCTATACCAACCAGATAACATGCAACAATATAATTGTTACTAGTATCATCATTATGGACTAGGCAGTCGATTCCCCAGAATCCTTCTACACGGACAGACAAGATATTAAACACAACTAAGCAAGGACTAGGAGTTACGAGACTTAGTTTATTTCGTTCGAAAGCTCTCTTTTTGTAGATTACACTTATTTAACATTTAATTGAATTTGAGAATGTTAAGATCAACAAACAATAGTGCCTTATCAACAGCGAAACGGATGATGACTGCAGACAATGAAATCCCTCTAGCTCGGCTCCAAATTCGTTTCATTAAAATTTAGATACATATTCAGAAATCCCTCTGCAAGAGCTTATAAGAAAAATGAGGTTAAATAACTTAAGCTAATTTTAACTTCCTCAAAATAAAACATATTTGTTCGCGATAGCGAAGGTTTTACATAATCTTCACATAGAAATGCTTGTATCTTTGCTCAAACTCATATTTGGGAAAGTTAGATACATATTAAGAAAGCTCTCTGCAAGAGCTTCTAAGATAAGTAAAGTTAATTAACTTAAACTAATTTTAACATCCTGGAAACAAAATATATTTGTTCGCGATACCGAAGATTTTGCATAATCTTCATATAGAAATGCTTGTATCTTTGCTCAAACTCCTTTTCAGAAAAGCTATAGTATATCTTTGGAAAGGTATTTTGATTTCCCATGCACTCAAAAAAGGTAGTTTAGTTTTTTAAGAAGTTACTCACGAGTTATGTGCGTTTTAGTATCCGAATATCAAGGCAAAATTAAGCTTAGGAAATTTTTCTTCAGTAAAAGTCATTTATCTCAGTCAATACTTCGTCTTTTTGAATCAAATAAAATTCTAAAATGCTTTAAATATTAATTCTTAAAATATTATAGCTTTTCTATTTTACTTTACTTGAAAATACTAGGGTTAAACTATGTATTTCCATTTTTGAAGAATGTTGGTTAATTTTATATCATATTTTTATTTTTCTTGTATCTTGCTTAATTTTTATGCAAAGCATTATTGTAATTTATAAGACTTATTTTAAAAGTTTTTTCTAGCCGCTGGTTTTTAAATTTTTTGTTTTTGAGATCTGAAAGATAACTTTCTAGTCTGCTATTTTCACATCACTCTGTATCTTAGATGAATTTGTAAATAAATGTAAAGCTTATTTCTCAGTGAATTTTTTGAGTTATGAAAAAAAAATACGATTTTGGAAAGTTCCATCAAATATCTTTGTAACCACATAAGATAATATAGGATTTAAGAAAAATAAATTTGCGTTGAACGCAAAATATCACCAAAATATGGCACACCCATTTTATATCGATCAGAAAACAATCAAGAAAAAGGTTACACCATCTCTGTAAATTGTCAATGATAGCTCTTATATTTAACTTTTACCTAGAATCAAACAATAGTGTTTTATTCTATTTGTTATTACAGGGTGTTCAAAACTTTATCAACGATTTTTTCAAAAATGCAGTATAATGGGCATAGAATCAAGAATACCTTTTCAACTCTTCTACAAAGCTCAAAACATATCTTAAGCTGAGCCTAGTACTTACTCACATAAAAAATCATAGGCTTAAAATAATAAAAGTATAAAAAAACCACGATTACTGAAAATAAAGCATATAGTATTTGTTACCTTTTGTCACGAAATCTTCCTCAAATACAATATTATCACCAACAATATGTTTCACATTAAAAAAACCTTTCCAACCATATATTTTGTCAGGGTGTTTGATAAGGATGAGTACTTTAAACCCTAAAAAATGCTAATTTTAAGGGTCCTTTTCACTAAGTTTAGAGATCTCTAAAAAAACATACATTTAAACGTAACATCATGAAGAACAACTCTATAGATGATCTAATTCTTCTCAGACCCTAAATATTAACCATATCTAACTTCTAAAACCATTTCAAAGGATATTTTTTCTCTAGTTAACTGTGAATTAGCTAAACTTCACTCAGAAATGTCAAATGTTGAAAATCTGCACATCTGAAAATACGAAATCACCCAGTCTTGCTATAATCCCCTAAATTTTTGTACGAGGTAGCTCCAAACAACTAATAAACACGACCTGTAATCTTTAATTCTGTGTTTTAGGGTATTTTTAATTTTTTTTAAAGAAAAATCGATATTGGGCTAAAATGCTGTTTTTATCAACTTCAATCCCTGTAATACCTCAAGAAATACTCGTCTAGAGCCCAAACAGACTTCACCAGTCGAAAGAACAGATGAATTTAGGTCCAGAAACAACTTTGTTTCAGAATTGAGGTATTCTGTATAGACTTCCTAACAATGTATCCTATTTCTAAGATCTGAGAAACTCTGAAAAAGGATACCCTTAAATGTCAAATATTCCCGAATTGGTGATACCAAGTAGCAAAAAATCCTGAGAAATGGTATTTAACCAGAGGTATTGATAATTTAGGGTGCCTCTGAGTTTTGTTCGAGGAAACTCCAAGAACTTCCCTATTAATCTCAGCAATAGTTATTTGGCTTATTTTCACTTTACTCCAAACTCAACTTTAAAATAGTCAAAAATGAACTTCTAATAGGTCAAATATCAAGAAATTTGACTCTAACCTTATCTAGAACCAATTTATAGTAGATTAGAGGAGAAAAAATTAAAGTTTGAAGTTCTTATTGGTATTAATTATACAAATCTCTATCATATTACTGCAATTTCTTATATAAAAATACATGTTTTCTTAGCTTTTACATATGATAAAATGCTTAGGAGCACATATAAATTGACAAGGAGAATATCAGCATAAATTAAGCAAGATCTACGTTTTTAGTGTTCGTAAAAAGTCGTATTGTAGTCGTTTTTCTGACGTATTTATGGAAGAAGAGTGATATTTTTGTTTTTACAAGTTAAATACCTTGCTATTGTTTTTTTAAAACTTGGTACGTATAATTTTAAAAAGGAAATGTACTGATTCTTAATGGAGGTATTTATATGTCGCAACTCTAACCTTAACCTATTTAAAAACTCTCCTACTTTTTGATATGTTGATATTTCACTTGTACTACAGTAAACTCAATATTACATTACCATTAAACCAACAAAACCAGAAGTCAGGAAATGATCTACCAAAATAATTAATTTTCTCATGCTTTTAAATGACTGTGGGAAGCCAAGACTTCTTCAATAGTGGCTACTTTTGTAAAATTCTCCTTCTCGCTAGCTCTTCGGTCTTCACTTCTTACCTTCGCAAGTGCACGGATGTAGTTGAACAGGCACGCATTTTTAAGATTGCATCACCTTTAGACAAGAGGTGTAAGCTTTTTGCTCCTCCAGAAAGTGATAAATTCAAGGATGTTGTTGAAGAAGTGGCGCTAGAGATGGATAAGGTCAAGAGTTTAGGTGGTGATGCTGCAGTGACTCAAGTTTTGAAGAAGAGCAAGTTGGATTTTGGCTTGCTGTTTGAAGATGGAGATAGTTCAAGACCAGCTGGGAATATTGAGCCAAGCCGTAGAGTGTTGTTGCGCTACTTGGATGTTGACGGCGTTGCGGGAAATGTTGACATTTGGGCATGGTGGAAAAATGCTGAACCGAGACTTCCAACGGTTGCAAAGGTCGCTAGAAAGTTTTTGGCGATTTAAACGAGCATTGTTAGCTCTGAAAGAAATTTTTCTCATGGTCGTTTTGAATATAGAGGCAAAGAGAACATGTCTGATGAAACTTTTATGATGAGGATGAATGCAAGAGAGTGGATGAAGCTATAGAAAAGTTATCTAATTAGGTTTTTTTGGGTTCTTTAATCTGTTAGCGCAGGTTTTCTCCCATTTTTAACTATTGAAAAATATTTTTTCATAATTTTTACTTGTTTCCTATCCAAATTTAATTAAAAAATTGACCTCTTTTTGAAGATTTAACACACAAAAAGCTAGAATTATGCTTAAAAAACATTACTCTAGTGTCATTTCAGTTCATTTCGCCGATTTTTTCTACTTTGAGTTAATTTTAGCTTTTCTCCTCTCACTCAAATACTTCTCCCAGACATTGCAGCTCACCAAAATCTCGATCAAGTAGAAGACAGATAGTTTTGAACCTTCGAGGAGCAAATTATCCTTCTTCTTGTTTAAAACGTGCTTTTACTTCTTTTTGCACTACCTTTTTTGTTCGCACAAGGGGGTTTTCTGGACTTGTTTGGTTTTGACTTTGAACAGAAAAAGAAGATTTGGTGTTTGCTGAATTTCCCAAAAATATACCAGTACGTACCGTTACTTAGCAGAATTAACAAAATTACCGTTAATTTTCCGGTAATTTTGTTTACCGCTAAGACTTCAATTTTGCTTACCGGTAATAACGGTAAGCAGAGTTAACAAAATCCTTACCGTTAACTAACGGTCAACCGTTTTGTTAAGAAACCCTAGTGATAACGTGGATTGACTTGATTCTTTATCAAACGAATTGCAAGCTAAAGAAACGAGAGAAAATATTCTATCGTGAAATGCACATGAACAGTAGCAAATCAAAAAACGATTTATAGCCCAAAGAGAATTAACATAATTATCTTGTTTACCGCTGTTTCACTTAAGAATTTGTTTAACAAGAATAAATATAAGTTAAACTTGACATGATCGAATTCTGATAGTAACTGTTATTCATAACAACAAATTCTATCTATGTTATTATCCAAACGGAAGCATATTCTGCTCTAAATACACAAATTTACACTATTCTATAAATTTGAGATCTACAAAAGTTTGAATAGAACTTTGTTCTTTGAATATGATGCTAAATACTCCCTCCAGATGATGAGCTATTTTCTAGGAATCTAATTAGGAAAAATGGAAGGTTGGAATGATATTAAGTAGTTTCATGTGAAATTTATTTAATTACTTCTGGCCGCAAAGCTTATTTCCATATACATAACTAAAATAGTATTTAATAACACTTAGTTTACCTTAATAAATTTTCGAATAAAGTAAGAATAGCATGTGTTAGCTATATTGAATATTTTCTAAAAATCTCTAGACAGGGCTATATTTTTAGATATTAGATAAGTGTAGATGTGATATCCTATGTGTTGTGTCTGAAGCTTACTGTCTGTAGTTTAACTAATGATTAAAAGTGAGAGATCAGATTAAGTTATTAAGCATTGAAAGTTTATTTTTCCAACTAATCATGAATGAGAAGATTATAAATGTTAAGAAATATGAAATATCATAATCGATGTGTCGTGTGTTAGCGCGGTAGTGTTAAGCAACATTTATTCTACTTGTAAGATTAACTAAGGCAACCTATGTAACTAAGCCTAGGAGTAATACCACGTCATTCTCAATGCCGTCTATTTAAATAGGCATGCAGACAAATAGTTCAAAATTTAATTATGCTTTAGAGCCAGTTACTCATGGTACAAACTCAATGCTCCTAAAGCATTTAATGAATCACTGTTATTTGAATTGTTTATTTCATCATGGCACTACAGTAACAAATGCATTGGGGGGTTAAGACATGCTCTTATGCTTAAGCATTAGCTTCAAAAATATTGAAATTTAATTATATCGCAAGACAAGATAGATCAGGTATTTTGAAGTGTTTTCCCAAATATTTCGGAGTACAAGCTCACTAACAACCAAAGAAGTACAACCAGGCAACTTAAAATTAGACTATATGAATGATGCTTTTACTTCATAGCCAGTCTTATAATTAGCCCCAAATTGAACCTATATCGTTAGAAACATGCGGAATGGTAGCATGGCAACTATTTCTCCAATGATTGAGCTCAAAATTGATTACTTGTCTAGAACGTAGTCTACAATTAAATTCAACTGGCAACAAAGTTTACTAAAACAACTGATTAAATGAAATTAATAACATGGTGACGAATATTCTTCTGTATGTATGAGTTAAGTCTTAAAAGAAACATTCTATACAGATTTTGTAGCCGATAAATGGTTGTGGAAACAGAATATACTTGTACGCGCCTGACGGCGTACACATAAACACGAAAATCAGATCCTTTAATGCTTTCTGCAGTTTTCTCATGACCTATCATTATGAAATACCCGTTCCGATAAAATAACAATCTAATTACTTAAATTTCTTGCAACCTCAATGAATCATGTCATTTTTTTCTGATTTGCCTATCAGCTGTGTGTTGGTACCTAATTAGCACAAGGTTTCATCTGGTGCAACTATAATCGGCTACTTATTAGAGTGAGTAAATTGTTTCTCGTGAAATCTAGAATCATATAAACGCGTAGAGATCTTGCTATATCCAATAAAGTGGGCTAATAAGCTCTTTGAGCTAACTAGGGTGATTTAAAATACGAATTTCATGTTTCCAGTTTTTAAAATAAAGATATTGGTAGACGAATTTAAAAAAAAAGAGGTACATAATATTTCTATAACTTCTACATCTACAGAATCATACGTGTAACTTAATACAAAGACTCGATCATTTAAATACCTCTCCTTTCCGTACGTCTCTTAGACCATATTTACAGGGCCGAACAACTTCTCTCAAACCTCATTAAAGTTAACAGCAAATGAAAAAAAGAAAAAATTAAAATTTAACCAAATAATAAAAAAAATAATCTTTTTTTTTATCTCTTGTTTCAAAATAGCAGATCATGAAGTTTGTCTTTCTTATTTTAATCTTGTACTTCTTTACTAGAAGTGTACGAGTACCTCATGCCACGTCATCAAAGTAAATATAACCGTTTTTCTGAAAGACGAATACTGAAAAGAAGCTTCTGAATTTGACTTTGATCACAGAAATTCCTTTAGACAAACCGTTGTAGAACTTATTTCTAATTAGAGAAAGTAAATATCGTAAAATTTGGATGAAGTATAAGCTCACAGTTGTTAAGTTGGTATTGCTCTCCTTCAGCTGCAAGAGTTACGTAGATCAACTAAAGTTGCAAGCTCTTACAATTTCAGAAGAAGCGCTCTTAACTTATTTTAGCGAAATTATTGAAATTTATCATTTAGCACCTTTTTCAGTGCAAAAGTTATCTTTACTGCAGAAAATTGTCTCTCTAGAAAAATCTATTTCAACACCACGATTTATTATTGAAGACCTAGAGTTAAAACCCACTCTTCTCTTTTTAAAGCTGAAGTTTAAGTGTTTAAAAATAGATCAAGATATAAAAAAGTTGGCGTTAGAACAAGACATCCAAAGAAAGATGAAATCAACTCAGGAATTAAAGATTAGCGAATACCTTGCCGGAAGCATGAACAGCGAGAACAAGAGAGAGACAACTTTGTCTTCATTTTCGCTATCAACTGGACAGAGAGTAAAGGAAAAACTTGTTAGAACTCAAAAATATCTCCCAACTTCGTATTATGAGAACTTATTGAAAAAGCTCGATCGTTCAATGACTTCACTAGAAGATTTAGTACAGTTCTGGGTAGACTGTAGGCAAAATGTAAGAGCATATCTTTTCTCAGAGACTAACCTAATAGAAAAAATACTGCAGTTGGAGCAATCTATTCTCCTTTGCTCAGACATACCAAAAAACATTCAAGATGATTCACTTCTTTCGAAATTCATTACTCAGAAGGTTTTAGCTGATTTAATTGATGCGAGTGAATTGCTGAACGGGTTAAGAGAAATTTCACATAAAGTCTCATCACTCTTTCAAAATTTGAAATCAAGTCTTTCTCATGGTAATGCGTTATTATTTTATGATTTTCAAATGCTACTTCGCGAGACTTATCAACAACTAGCACTGCAGATTCACAGCGAGCAACAAAAACTTGGGATAATACTGTTAAATGCGCCAATTGAGAACATACAACCTTTTTTTATGGACCACATTGCCAAAATTGTCAAGCATGTTGAAAAAATCCAATCTCCAAGGCTTAAATTTATGCGGTATATGCTGAAGCGGGCTAATTCTTTAACAGCGGCGAATGCCGATCTATTCTGTTCTGAATATAAACGTGCCAAGAACTTGTTCCTGAGAAATACCAGCTGTGGTCGAAAGAACGTTTTTAGTTTATGAGTTGAAAGTTATAATCCTTCCTTATTTTCTCTCGCAGATTATATTTAATATTTACTCTTCCCTTCTCTTTGGCAGCATCCTGAAACAAAATCTCGCTGAAAGGAAGAATCATACCTGAGCAGAAAGAATCTTCGTAGAGCTCAGGACTCGATGAATTTCGCAAAACTGTCACATTGATATCCTTTATATCTAGTATCCCATCTGTTATATCTGAGGAAACACAAATCCTGAAGAATATATCTGAATCAGTTTCTTTTTCATACCACGAAAATGTATGGTGACCACTGCTGCTGCATAAAAACACAATCCTTCTATGAGGTATTGTAGGGTTGCCATCTTTGAATTCATCTGATAGAGTAACATAACCGGATTTATTACGTAGGAAAACTGGAATTCCTGTTTTTAACCCGTACAAAGGCGCTGATATTTGATGATACATTCCTCCAGCGAACCAATTCTTGGAAGAAAGATCCAGCCACTGTTCAGACTTACCTGGAAGGTAAACACTTTTTTTATCAACACCAGGTTCAAATACTCCAGACACTAGAAGAGATCTACCCAGCATGAACTCGAAGGATTCAGACCATGTGATTTCATCTACAGCAGGAAACTCGTATGCTAGTAGTCTGCAGATGGGATTGTACTCTAAGTACGCCTCAATATAACAACTGTAGATTGTTGGAAGCAGTATGTGACGGAGTTTTATCATCCGCCTTATTTCTGAAAGGATTTTTTTATCCTGATGCTCAAACATCCACGGGCTATTTACAGCGTAAATTGGATCTTCCACTTCTAGTTTTTTCCAGCTACTACTGTGAATTGTAAATCTCCCACCAAACCAAACACCGACTTGAACCCACCTTAGGAGCATTTCTTTGGATACCTTAGTACCAGTGAAGCCTCCAATGTCGAAGCCATTTCCTACCCAAAGACTCAACCCCAAACTGAGACTCATTGGAATGTTGTACTTCATAGTTTTCCAGCTCGTAGTATTATCACCTGACCAAGTTTGACTGGCGTAACGATGAATTCCCAGGCAGCCGGACCTCGATACCACAAGTGCGTCTCTTTGGTTGAAGTTGCCACACAAGGTTTGCGCAGCCAGCGAACATTTGGACATGAGCAGAGTCTGCAGTTGTGGCCCTAGATCTAAAACACTTCCCGCAGACGACATTATACTACCAGATGATACCTCATATTCATTATTGTCATTCCAAATACCACTGGCACCCAATTTCAATAATTGGCTTTGACAGCCGTCAATCCATTCTTTTCTACCTACTGCCGATGTGAAATCAAAGTATGAGCCCTCCTTAAATGTACCGGCATCGCCTTTCCAAAAGTATTGCCTAACTTCCTCTGGCGATATCAATAGTGCTTCGTTACAAACAAAATCAAACCTTGGATGAGAATTCAAGTACCAGGGTTTTACATTGGGTAAGACATGAACCCCTTTAGAAACAAAGTTTTTGAAGAGTTGTTCAGGTTCAGGGTAGTTTTCTTTGCTCCACGTAAACACATTTCTGTTACCACTATGTGACAAGGTATAGCCGGAGGAAAGATAAAACCCAGAACACGGAACCTCGAACCTCTCCTTACAAACTACCGGAAATTTACTTAGTTCTTCCTAAATATAAACCATAAGTGACCAAATTACTTGAGCTTTAGGTAGGTCAGAGAGAAGCATTGAAGATGCCATGTACCCAAGTGACCAGACAGGAGGGAGCCTTGGTCTTCCAATCAAAAACTTTCCCGTTGACTTGACAATATCTTTCAAAGAATCACCAAGAAGTATGTAAAAGTCTAAGAAATTAGAGTCTACAGAAAAGGTTTTCTGTGAACCCTTGAAAGCAGAGATCTTATTACCGAAATCAAAGGTGCAACGCGTAAGATGGTCATAGATAACTCCATAAGAAATCATTTCCCCATCAACTTGTTTTGACCCATAATATGTGGGAAAATGTTTATACAGCGATGTGCTGGAGTTCTTTGCGTCGTACCCCATTGAATCTGTTGTGTGCAACTCTATCTTCCGACCAAGCCTGTTTGCTTTACCTGCAGATTCACCGACCCCATAAATATAATCCTCTGATAAAACGCTGGAGTGGGTAAATCTTGATTGCCATCTTGATGCTCCAGTATGATACCCATATGCCTCAATAGGTGTGTCTTCAAGTATAACCATATTTTTTCTAAAATATCTGATGCAAAGTGGTCCTTTCTTGTTCAACGATATCACAGTATTTGATATAATACATTTAATTTTATAGTACTCATTTAATTCTGTTAGTTTGCAAGGAGGAAGAGAATATCCAGATGTATCTAGACGATCTCTTCCCTCAAAATCTAGTTCGTTTGCTTCGTAGAGATTATGCTCTGGGCCGGATATCATGAAAGACCTATCCTGTACTACTAAAAAAATGAGAAATTAAGGTTCAATAACTATTTTCTGGTTTTAGAAATACTTTAATTACGAGAGGCTCTAAAAATCCAATTAGTATTTCTTCCTTATTCTTTGCGACGAACTTATACAGTCCCTGGGTTCTACTTGACTCACCGTATGCAATATTCTCTAAGTACCTCATGAATTATATAAACCAAATAGTGCTTGACTAAATTAATTGTGCGGTTATTAAATAAAACTTAATATTTGTATTTGTAATCTCTTTGTTTTATCTTTGCCAGCAAAGTACTTCGCTCAAACAAGACTTCATATACTTGATGACGTGGCGCGATGTAGGACTATTGGAATTCTTGAAATATTAAAGAAAGCAACATCTAGGGGGTAGTTGAGTTTTTCTTAGGGAAGTAATAAATATTGCTTCAAAACAGAATGTTTCCTAAAATATAATATAAATATATTCTGATGGCTAATTTTTTTTTATTATCATTTATCTGGCCTTGTTCCCATCTACCTCATGTACCAGAACTTTTTTCCACGTACCACTTACCTCGAGTCTTTAATGCAGGGTTTTATAGCATGTATAAAATATTTTTGATTTTAGCATTAATAAATTGGGTTAAAATTTGCCTTCGTTTAAATTTCGCAACCCGATTCGCTTCAAAGTATCGCACCTGTGTTCAGATCTTCCTATTAAGACCAAAAGGATAGGAACTGCTCTATGACACCTTTTACATTATATAATATCATCAAATAAAACTATCTTTCAATCTCCCTCAGAATAGGTTTTTAATGGTAGAAATCTGGTGTATGATATTCTATGAGCATATCCGTGTATCGCAGTTGTGCCAGTCACTATCTACCAGTTTGAATTATTAATAACCACGAAAAACAATTTGAATGAGGGATGTTATAAGGCTTTGCTATCTGAAAGTATTTTCAAATATTTCTAAAGTTTTTCAGTCATATAGAGAGAGCTTTGATGAAAATTAGCCAATTCCTTGCATGACTTCATCCTTTACAAGTTAACTGTTCAGTGTCAGAAACTTCTCAGAGATGAATGTTTTATCAATATAATTGGCTGCTAGGGAATGTCTCTGCAGTTAATATTATATGGGAATATTTGAATATATCTCCTAGAGATGCGTAAGTCTGCAAAAGCCTGTAAAATCAAAGTATACGCATCTTGGCCCTTTGGAAAACTGTTCCGATTTATTAGCGAAGCATTCTAAAGTACTGTTAGTACTCTATCCTTAAACTTGTTTATTCATTAAGTTTCTATGGAACTTACATGTATAGTGAAAGCTAATTTATCAGAACTATGTTGACTCCTTTCTTTCTCTGCTTAGGTACCCTATGAATAACCAAAGCAGTCTCAAAGAGAAATAGATTAAAACTTAGATAGATGGGCATTACCACCTCATTTGTTCATTTCAGCTATTTTTTCTTTAATCTTTAGTATTTAAAAGATTTGTTTCGGCTGTTTCTATAGATTGTGATTATGGGTCTTGAAAATTTGCCATTGTATATAAGACCTGTTTTCTCAGATCGCACATAGTTTTTTTCTCGTTTGAAGTCATGTGAGCTACTTAGCCCTGATGACTATAAATTTCTTGTGCATTTTTGTTTTTCCTTCTTAAACAGTTTCATATACTTTATGAGTTCACCACAAATATGTGTACAAGGATCCTACGCCTGGCTTCAAAGAAATATACCATAGAGTAGGACTTAAGAGTTTAGTTAAAACAAATGAAATGATTTCAAGCTGAGGGCCACATTAAAGGAATAATTACCAAATCAATGCAGCCATTAGGTACCAAAGCTTAGTTAGGGTTCACCGGATCGTTGACTAGGTCAAAAGCTCTAAGTTGGTACATAGTAATGAGCTTTTTTTGGGTATTAACTCTATAAAGTTTGGAAGCTTTGTAAAGCAAATTCTTAACTCTCATTGTTTTAAGTATGAAAGAAACAGGTATTGAACCTATTCTACTAAGCCTACTCTAAAACCTAGCAAAAGGGTCATATAAGCTTAAGCTTAAGCCATCAAGTTCCAAGCAGTGGAGTTAGATACGAAAACACCATTCTGCAGCTGAAGGAACTAGACTTGGTAATTTTTCATAGGGACTTATACTCAGGTAATAATATCGTAAAGCAATGAAACATGAAAAAGAACAGAAAACTAAAGCAGAGAGGGACAGAAGTTTGTTCTTTAATCCAATGTGAAATAATATTTATTACATGAGATTAGCACCAATTTCTTGCACTCTCTACTGCGGAGAAGATTAGGTCACTGTACTTGCATTGGGCAATTTGTCTGAGGAATGTTTACGTTATCCAGTATCACAACCGCCCCCAAGAGCTATAAAATAACACAGAGTAAATAAAGGGTAGAAGCCAAATATTCTTTATGATCTAAGTAGATGGAAATGTATCAGAATAAATATTAGTAGGAAAAGTGAAATCTAAAGGGGTTTAATGAAAATAAATTCTAACTTATTTAAGATAGGGCTTTAGGCGCTATCCGGCAACAAACATAAACTTATTTGCAAAACCAACTAATTTTTCAAGCAAAACGACTTAAAGGATAATCAGGGAGTAAGAAGTTAAGCAGTTATATCTAGGTAAAATACTGACACGAGCAAAGCTCTTGGAGCAATTTTAATCTTCAACCTCAGATACAGCAACCAAAATAGACTTCATAAGTTAGACAGTAGTTGACAGAAGGAGCACTCTCTAGCTTGAATATTTGAGAAACAGTCTTTCCATTACAATAGGCCTCAATAATGTCAATACTTAATTGGAACCGTATAGACACCAGTGTCAAGCTCTAATTTAAATGACAAAACTTATTAGCTAGTTTCATTTACGCTTAGTCATTCTATCGAAAAAAAACTATAATAAAACATTTTTTTTTTGGAGTAAGACTTCTTAGCTGTATCACTTACACGCTGCGTCGACGTATTGATTATAAGTATTTATGTCTTCAGTGA
Organism: Labyrinthula sp. Ha; assembly: GCA_015227615.1. Taxonomy (NCBI): domain Eukaryota; class Bigyra; order Labyrinthulida; family Labyrinthulaceae; genus Labyrinthula; species Labyrinthula sp. Ha. The sequence continues at coordinate 1,823,935 of JAALGZ010000007.1, forward strand.
TTTCACCACAATAGAAAAATATTGTACTCGCAATGATATGGCCAAAGGCAACTAGTATTCGTATATCAAATGCCGAAGAGATCTTGACAGTAATGATGAGCTACATCTTCCAAGGTTAGTGTGGAAAACACAAAACTCGGGATTTGCTTAGAAGTCACTTCTATTTAGAAAACATGTCCTTTGGCTAAAGACCTACAACCTAAGAAATTATTTCGTGCTCAAAATGAACCTGGTTTTTACAAAAGAGGACAGGTGCCATAGTTTTTTACATTTGGAGGTCTTGAGTATGTTATTCTCTGCAACTTTTGGTTTCTTGGGTGATATATAAAAAATGAAATGTGCGATCTACCAGCTTTATTTATTTCAAAGGATCATTGCACATGGCACTGGTAGAGAGATAGTACGATTGCTATGGAGATTTGCCATCTTAACCGTCCAAGTACATTTTGCATAAAATCAAAGATTATATTCTTTAATCTAATTGAGGACCCAACTATTTTTTCTTCCGAAAAGCTCAGTTCTTTAAAGTTTTCAAATAATGATTTGTTTTAAATAATGAGGAAATGGGATTTAATTGTTATATTCAGATTAAGTATAGGTTCGATGTAGAATATAACTTATCTATTTAACAATAATGCTAAGAATAATAATAATAAAAGCATAACAAGTTAAGAACCTGAGAAAAACAACCCTCTTCCTGTTATCTAATGGACCACTTGGAGTTTTACTCCTTAGTGCACCTAGAGTATTCATTCAACTATTTAAGAGCAACTTCTACTTTTCATTGTGCTCAAAACTATGGAACCTGGTCAGAAAGAGCATAGGTGAAACTTATTACATCGTTGGTGGAGAGATACTTTATTGGATAATCCCAAACTCAATTTTGAGAACCTTCAAGTACCCAAACAGATTTAATATCTATTGCAAAAAGCTTCTAGCATCTAATCTGGTATAAGCATCTCTTATATTAAAGCTGGTTTAAGGATTGAAGAAAACTGAATCTCTAGAGAGTTAGGGGTTTTAAGAAATGTTTTTACAAAAGATGAAGCATGACCTTAAAGAGAATTGGATATGAGGCTTTTAACGTGAACGAGTTTAATGAAGGAAAGGTAAATTTATCATAATTTAAATCAAGTTAAAATAAAATAATAGCACGTGTTGTAAGAGTTAATATGCAGAAAAACTATGGCAAACGCAAAAAAAAGTTAAACACGGTACAAAAGTTTCTAATTTTCCAGCATAGACGAAACACAGGTAAAGTATAGTGTCACTTTCTGCGTGAAAACATATTACTAACTCTAGATATTCCTTGTTGAAACGACGGAACGATAAAGCTTCTACCACGAGCGTTCTTTTGCTTTGGTTCAGGTTCATTTTTTACTTTGTTCCGAGAAGTTTTTTTATGAACTTGTCTTTGATCAATAGAACTGTGTAAATCTGGCATTGGTAAACCTAAACGCATGTGTTGCTTAGCAGCTTCACTGCTTTTGTATCTCTCCACATACTCCTCAAGTTGTTGTTCTTCATCAAATGATTCCACAGGAGGGAAGGCAGTAAGTCTATCCTCTAAATTAGTAGACTTGTGTTCTGCAACTGTTCGATTTTTGGAGCGAACCTGAGTCAGGGAAGTGTAGACAGTTTTCGTCATCTTTAGAATAGAAGGTCGACGAGGTACTCCACCTTTCTTTTCTTCAACCCGAGCTTTTCCAGATTTTCCATGCTTCCGCTTTAACTTTTTACCTTTTCCATGTTTTGAGCTTGAAACTTCGTGAGAAGCCTTCGGCTTAACCTTTTTTCTTCGTACACCTTCCTTGCTTCTGCTATTGGCTCTTGCAGAATGTTTCGAGGCAGACGTATTTGGCCTTAGAACTTCTTGAGGACGTGACTTAGCCCTTCGGTGACGTCTTTTATGACGTTTTGATTTATTCCTTTCCTCACCTAAATCCTTCTGATGATTTTTCCGTTGGGGCTCACTATTTGTTGGACTGTGTACTCTATGTTTTGACTTGGTAGCACGCAAAGAGTCTGTGTTAGGACTTGCTGGTGTTTCTTCCTCTGGTTTACTTCTTCTTTTATGTTCTCTACGTTTCCTATGCTTTTTCGGTTGTTCCATTGTCTATTTTGTTTGTCAAAAATCGATTCTTCAATTTTACTTAACAGCTAAATTTCAAACCTGATTCTGATTTACAGGAGTCGTTTTAGAATAGGGTAATTTCTGGGATACATATAAGTCACACAGACACACGAAGATGTATTATAGTATTACATATTGAATACAGTCAATACCAAATCGAGAATATATATAGCTGATACTCGATTCTCGACAGGATTTGAATTTATATTTGATATCCAGTTATAGTTCTCAGCTAATAAATAATAAATATTGTCTACTTATAGAACATATACGAAGAAATGGTATAATGAAAAGACAAAGAATTTATGACTATGTTTCACTTATTTAGGTAGAGAAAAGAATATATACCTATTGTGATATTTATCTTACCATGTTGTGTTGTTTTGTTCTCTGTACCCCATTTTCTTATAATATCGTAGCTGTTATTCAGAGCATAGATAAAAGTGAAGTTCAGCTCTTCAACTAGTCAAAGCAAATATCAGATGTAAATACACTTTAGCTGAGTATTTCTGCCTATTAGTCTTCTAGTATTATATTAAATTTCTTTGTCAGAGTATTGGGTTAAATAGTTTCAATATTCTTTAGAAACTCATTTATTTCAGTTACATATATTCTAACTAAATTTTGGGTTTTGATTTATCTAATGGTTCAAGCCACGTTGAACTACTCCAGCTCCATGTGCACAGTTTTCTAGCATGTAGAATAACGAGTTCAGATTAACTCAATCCGAAAAGGATTTCGACGAAAATTTTTGTCCATTTTCCAAGAAAGATGCCTCTAAACTAATATTAAGAAAGGTTCTTTGCTACACTAGCGTGGAGCTTCCTATCATTGCACTGTAGTTATGTTCAACAAAGTCTTGCTCTTAAGCTTAGTTGCTGAAATTCCTAACAAACTAGAAACCTGTTCTGTGAGGAGTTCTTTAAATGTTTGATAACAGCATCTTTTCTTTGATCTTAAAAAACCTGATAGATAAATGGATGAAGAAAGGCCTCCTATATTCTTAATAGGCATATATCACTGAAATGGTTCAAAATCCTAAATTCTTTTATAGTTTGCCTTAAGATTCTTGTTTTCGTGCTTTTCAGCATGGAGTGCTCAGAGAGCTGCTGTGTACCCTTTTCAACTTTAACTATTTTCCTTGAGCATTAGCTACCCCCAGTGAATCATCTTGAAAGTGAGTTCGGGTTCAGTTAAGAGATTACGTTTGTTCTAAATAAACATTTAACCAGCTCTTGCCACGCTTAATAGTTCTTGGACAATATAACCTTATTTGGCACACTAATATGCCTACTATAGTTTGATCTTTCAAGAATATTATCCTGTAGCTGCAGTTCATTAACATTATATTATAAATCATATACATCTTTTTCTTACGCCACTTGGACCCTGACTTTGCTGCATTTTCTCGAGATATCTAACTCTAAATGCACTTCTGCAACCAGAGCGAAACCAAAACAGTAATAATTTTATGGAAAACGGTAATTATTGCAAAAAGGATAACTAAAATTCAGTTTGGTACATTGTCATGCTCAGTAAATGCATCGACAGTATTAGTGGCCTTGATGACTGAGGTAGTCAGAGAGCTTGATGATGAATGAACCCAAGTTGAAGTGGGGGATCTAGGATTTCTGATCACCAGCGAGCTTTCAATAAAAACATTATTGGGCTTACTGCTCGTTCATCATATGAACAAAACCTAAAATATTGTTTGCTTTTTCTATTGCTTTTTGTCTCGATTAATTCCTTAAGCACAGTTGACAAATTAGAATCGATAAGAATCAAGATGGAACTGGATGCAATATGGGATTACTGAAGCTCATGTCAACAGGCCAAGTTGAAACCAGTCTAGCTAAGCTAAAGGTATTGTTGCAGAATGACCCGACAAATGGTGATTTATATCTAAATTTAGCAAAAATATATCATGGTCACTATTTGAGAAACGAATCATCAATTGGCTCGCTTAAGAATTGTTTCAAATGCTCCTTATTAGCTTTTTTATTCAGCCCAGAAAATGTAGCAAACATTCAGCTTGCCGAAAGCACCTTTGCGAAGCTTGTTTCAAGAATGGAAAAGGAAGACTTATTAGAACTAACTCAAAAAGTTAAAAAGATTGCACCAAGATCGTTACTTATGGTTTCAAGTTTTGGCAGTTCGCCTTTAGCCGAGTTATTTCAATCGAAGACAAGAACAACTGTCATCTCTGGATTCCTTGGCTCAGGAAAAACTACGTTAATCAACAAACTCCTTGACCTTAACTTGAGAACTTGTGTTATTGTGAACGACATGAGTGAGATTAATATAGATGAGAAGTTAATTAAACACAAGAAGCCTGAGTTGAACCTTGTGGCCCTTACTAACGGCTGCATATGTTGTACGCTGAAAGATGAGTTGTTCAATCAAATTGCTCAGCTTTATGCAAATAATGTATTAGATTCTGTTGATTACTTGTTGATTGAGAGCTCTGGAGTTTCAGAGCCGCTTCCTGTTGCGCAGACGCTTACATTAAGAGACAAGTTTGGAAGATCTCTGCGTAACATTTTAGACCTCGATGCGTTCATATCTGTCATTGAGTATTCGGCAATAGAAAAAACAATCAACGGCGAAGGCTCTATCTATGAAATTGTGAGAGATCAAATTCTTTTTGCCGATGTAATAATCATAAGCAAGTGCGATTTGCTAGCAGACAATCCCAACAGAAAACTGCAAGAGCTATCCTCATTCACCCGTAGTTTGAATACAACTTGTCGGATACACTTTTCTTTTGATGGTGATCTAAAAGATGAAATGTTTTCCCCGAAAGATATCTCATATCTCGTGGAAACCAACCTTTTTTACATTGAGAGATATGAATGTACACCAGAATGGAAAAAAGAGCTGTCAACTGAGCATGTTTCAGAGATAGAAAAGTATGGATTAAGTTCATTTGCATTTTCCCCTCCGAGAACTATTTCCGCTGATATTAGTTCAAAATTTAATATCTTTGCACAAGAATTAAAAAAATACAACGTGGTAAGGGCGAAAGGAACTATGTTGAGTGACACTGGATCTTACGTTTTTGATTTCTCAGGAGATGAAAGCTCACTCAAACTGATGGAGTCAGAGATAAAAGCTTCCTCAGAACTTATTTTTATAGGTCCTCAACTCAAAGTTTCTGAGTTAGAAAAAAACCTAAAAGAATTTTTCTTTATATGATAATGTGTTTTCTTTTTTAATAAAGTTGCAACCTACTAACCTATTCGAAAACCAAATCTATCACTTCATAGCATATCACCCAACTTAACATCAAGCTCTGGAACTTGTTGTATAAACCCAGTAGCTTTAAATATTTTATTTGCACGTTTTATATCCTGGTTTAATTGCGACTTGATCAAACATAAATCATACTTAGGATACTCCTGTGCAATTTTCAACATTTCTTCTCTGGCTCTTTGTGTAACTCTCAATAAACCTTTGACGCTGATCAATTTACTTTTCAAACACTCTATAGCTGCACCGACATATGTATAAAAAAATAAAATATCGTTCTCTTTCCAGAACTTTGCCTGCTTTTTCTTCTTGATAGCACTGAGTGCATCCCTTTCTAACACCTTATGCAAGAAGCATTTCATAACTCGCCTGTTCAAAGATTTTTTTCCATTTTTATTATATAATGAGTTAAAGTATTTATTTATTTTTTCTGCTGCGTACAAATCTCCTTGAGCATTATCCCCAAAGAACAAAAACTTACACTCTGGATAGAGTAAAGAGTATTTCTTAAATCTATCTACCTTTACCTCTCCTACCCCTGTCCAATTTCCATTTGTCATTTTTCTTTTTCCAAAAGAATCCAAAGAATCATCATCTCTGCTAGCAACTTCGTTACTTGTACCGACTGTAATTGCCTTCAACAGCTGTACACTAACGTCAGTAAAGTCGAGTATATTATTTTTAATCTTCTGCCCAATTCTCAGAAAAATCGCGGTCAGCCCACTTCTCAAAGATCCAGTCAACATAGTGGGAGTCGCATGGAGAAGTCCATTCGCCATTAATTTTTGAAAAATCCTGTAGCTTTGACTCTCTGAGATATCTTTGTACACATTTGGTCGGGCAGATAGAAAGGCTATATTTCCGTGCCTCCAGTTCCGAACCAAGTTTTCGTCTTCGCTACCAACTGCAGACCTAAGAGGCTCGACATGAAAGTTTTGCTTCCAAGGCGGTAACCCGTACTTTTGTTCAATTTGGTCTCTTAACTCATCTACAGACCCACTAGTGTTAAACGTAAATTGATACACAGATTCCTGATGATTCCAGGGTAGTTCGAGAGTTACTTTGACTTGCTCTTCAGGCATAATCTGCGCATTTAGGTCCAACTTAGAATGTCTTCTACGCAAAAGAGTTGCATCCTGCTCTCTTTGAAAATCCATTGGTAGATCGTTTTCATCAAAAGAAGATAAAACTGTACTTCTTCGAACTAGTGTTGCATTTTTGTTTTCCCTTGATTCTAGATAAGCATTTAACTCCATCATAAATTCAACTTCATTTTCATCCTGTGCAAAATTGTCCAAATCAACTTTCTCTTCCACTTCTCTTTCATCCCCAGCACCTCTTCTTCTTTCAGAAACAAATTTAATCCCCTCTTCCTCCGCTTTGATAGCTTGAGTTTCCTCTTCACTTAATTTCTTTGTTGAAAATTGTGAAAACATGTCAATTTCCTCAAAAAGCTGTAAAACACCAGGATAAACAACATGCTTAGGTAAACGAGCATCTGCTCCTGCTGGAAAAGATCCACCAGAAGAATACAACGTATCATCTACATCAGAAAGCACTTTGATAGGAACCTTTTTGTGCAGCTTATTAATTCTGATTTGCTCTCTGGAGTTTTTATTAATATGACTCAAAATTTGTCGCCTGGAATCTTCATCTTTAATATCGACAAAAACAAGCTTCAATAAATTATTGTAATCTCCAGAAGTGTCCAAGAGGGCTTTCAACAGAGTTAGATCTGTTCCTGAGCATCCCAGGAAAGATTTCACCGCCCATTTCATCTGATCCATTGAAAAACTAATTGTGTGTAACCGCATAAGAGTATGAATTAGAGATGCCCTGGCAAAAGTTGTAAGATCATGCTCTCTATTTTCTAATAAATACTTCAGCGTATCTGTCACTTTGTTTTCTTGATTAGTTAAATAATAGTTACCATAAGTAAAAAGCTGGGGTAGATTCACCTCTCGAAGGATATGATTTAATTCTTCTGGGGTAGAGTTGTCAATAACTTCAAAAATCTTTTTCCTTTGTTCCTGTAAACCACCTTTATACCAGGCAAGGATTTTTCTTATTTCAGAAGATGTTGCAATTTTTTGAAGGTATCCGTTTATTTCATGAACTTTAGAAATATAGCTTTGATCCGTTGAAGGAGTTTCGTTAGCCGTTGAATAGAAATGAAATTCTCTTCGTGCTGAATCAAACATAAAAGGTTTTAACATGTTTCTTCTGACCCCTTCAACGAGATTTGAAGCTGCAAAAGGTACAAGAATAAAAGCTATGGAAAAAACTGTCAGGAAATTAGCTGAGTTTTCACCCTTTGCTTCCAAGTTAACCAGCTGAAACGGATTGCGGGAAGCAAACAAAAAGAGATCGAAGAGTAGAGATAAGAGAGCTACCCAGACGTACCTTTCAACAGACGGATTGTGGATAATAAGCTTTGTATTGGCTGTTGTGATGTATCCGACAAGAAGTGTGATCCACACAAGAAGTCCAGTATTGAGAGATATCATCTGTGCGAAATTCCAGTTGTCTGTATTTCCTTTACTTCTCAGCTCCTTCTTCGTGCTTTTATCTTTCTTTTATAAGGGCCTCGTTTCTTTCCTAGTTATATTTCGTGATAAGGAGGAATAGTTTGTATATTGTAATAAAAAGAAACGATTGCTTGCAATTTCACACCGGTGAATTAAATTTTGTCCCCTTACACAAACTTCTGGACTTGCAATGTAAATGAAATCTGGTAATGCTCTATCGTGTTAACTCCGTAATTGGGTTACCATTAAAATGACACTAGTTTTACATTCATGTATAACATTCAAACGCAACATTCTTACGAAGAGAAGTATTTAATGAAGCCTATGAATAGAAATTATAGTTATAATTAAATCTAAGAAAGAATATCTAAATTATGTTTCAGCTAAGGTTCGCGAGTCTTAACAAAAGCCTCTTTGTACAATGAAGTTAGATGAAATGCAGATCCATATTTTATTCTTCATGGTTCTTAAGTTGAATGTCTAGGTAGTCGGGCATATAAATGACAAAACCTTTTTGTTTTAGTAACTGTGCAGCTACTCTGATCTGAAGAGAGCAATTTTTTTTGTTTCAGTGCAGTAGTTATTTTTTCTTGTTTTCTATCTGAATCCTTTATTATAGAAGTGGAAAGAATTTTAAAATAGTTGGCCTCTCCCTATAGCGGCGAGCTCCAATTATATTTTGCTTTGGTATTTAATAACTCTTATGTCGATTTTAAACTAAAATCTTGATGCTTGCTAATAGGCAAGTACTAAACAAGCTGTTTCTTCTATAGTTACAACACCTAGCGGAGTGACAATGGAACTTGAAGGGCATGGTGTTTGTATCAGGCTTCAACACGTTTATAGATTTGCTCTTCAGCTGGTATGGGCAGTTAAATCTTAAAATATTCGTCAGTTTCTGAGATGGGGACTCCATAATAGAAAATTCCTAGATTTTGGTGCTATAATTTCTACACGTTTGAATTTGGAATCGAGATCTGAAAACATAAATCCATATTTTAATTTGGATATCTTTTGCCCAGCCTAAAACATAGGAATCGCTATTGGCTTTAAAGTCGAACGTTTAGGGGCAATTGATAATATATAGCTCCTTTCTTATTCAATTCTCATTGACTGATTGTATTAAATGTGCCTCAAGACGACAACTGACAACTGAAAACAATTAATTTTTGTTTTTGTGTAGCCAAAACATTTTGGTAGGGGTGACATCATTTTTACGATCATCAGCAATGCTGGTGAGATGGTTGGACCACTTATGACTCAAATAATGTTACAAATAAGGATATCGGCTGAGGAGAAAAATAAAAACACAAGTATGTTTATCAAGTGTTCTAAAACCTTAATTTTATTTCGGAGTTTTCTATTCCTCAAATTTGTTTAAAGCTTGTTTAATATATCTGAATACATCAAAGGGCATTTATGTCACTTTCCCATGGGCCAGTTCGACTAGATACTTCTTATTTCATTTTTACTCAGTAATTAAAACTGAGCTATATGACCCAGTATCATCCCCAGAATAGGTGGGGCAAGGCAATTGGTTTCTGGAAATAAAAATGTGGTGGGAAGGTTTTATTGAAAAATAATATTATTGAGAACCAGGTGAGCCATTGAAAACGGGATGGCATCATACTATCGGTAGGCTACAAACAGCAAAAATAACAGTGACTAAATTGCTAAAATGACACATAGAAGCAAGCAGAAACATGGGCTCAAATACCTTGAACTGAACAAATAAAATAGTATATCAGTGGGACACCAGAAGATAATGTGAAAGCTCAAGAAGTATAGCCAGATTCAAGCATTAAAACTGTTGATAAAAGGGGGTAGATCACCAAAGCTCAAATAAGATTCAAAATATCAACAAAATTTTCTCAATATAGCGGGGAAAATCTTCAATACAGCTTAACCTAGTTTCTACAAGCTCAAGATTCGTTTTATAAATCATAATGACACCAAATAATGCCCCTAGTTGCAAAGAAACAGTATGGCCAGTGTCATCTCCATATTCTAACAAGAGAGACAAGTATCGAGAAGTTTCTAGTACTACATGCGTCAGGCCCAAATCATGCTTCTTCGCTCCAGGGCTTACAGTATTGAGGTCATTGCTTCATTGGCATTTTAAAAATAAATAGAAAACATGTGGACGGGGTATGTGACTTAAACAATCAATACTCTAGGCGAAAAGTAAATGATGTTGTTCTTATTAAAGAACAACAAAAAAAATAACGAAAGTCGACCGAATAAGCACTGAATCATTAACAATATTTTTTGTACTTCTACCTTGCCAACATTATGCTTTCTGTCTCACTAAATTTTTGGAATTATTAAGCAACCTAGTGCATGCAGCCTTTGTTACCCTGCATTTAGGAATTTATAAAGACAATAATTACGAAAAATCTAATGATTCAATATTTGAAGTAGAAATCTGCGATTTTTATTGTTAGCAAGTTCTTCCAATTTAATTTTCATCAAAAATTGATTATTAATAGCAAATTGTACCACATTTTCTTGACAAAACGACCGAAGAAAAATATTTAATTCGTTAATGGCTAGAAAATGCTCATAACAAGGGCCTTGTGATGTAGATGAAGCATTCTTTCAGATCCCCGCATAATGTGATCCTGTTTATGAAAAAAATACTTTTTTCATTTTTCTAAGGATAATTCTGCCTCAATTAGTATTAATAGTTATTTCTCTTTACGAAAAAAGCAGAATAGCATCCCAAGTAACACAAACAAATAATATAAAGAACTTAAGTAAAAAACATCAATAACATATTAATTATTAAAGTCTGAGTCCTTCTAATATTTTCTAGCTAAGAAAACCCCAAAATGCGACAGCTGACTCATTTCTCTGTAAGATGTCCATAAGGTTTGTATTCTAATTCAGAGCTCTCTTAGGATTTCTAAGTCCGACTCAGTCGCCGAAATAAAATCCCAAAGCTCACTTCAGATCTAGTCTAAGCTTCACATGACAATCCTAAGCACTGTACAATAGGCTTCCAAAGTACCCTGCAAATATGTCAAAGTTGAGAATTATGCAATAAATAATTTGTAAAGTAATTCATTTGGCAAAAGTTAGCTTAAGCAATTAAATAACAATAAATTATTTTTTCGAAGCGAGAAAAGTTCATACTTGGTAACTTCGTGAGCATAGAGTTCTCTACAGAGAAGTACTAATCTAATTGAGGTATAAGGAGCTACTTATTTAGAAAAACTGCCATTCCTAAGGGAACCGAAACCAAACACTGTTAATTAAATAAATCTTTGAGCCAAAACGTTAAAGTGAATACTTAGCCAACTAACTGCATCACTCCTAAAATAACTGCAGGCAGAAAAGCTTCCTTAAATCAAACATATCATGTTAGAAGAATATAAACTGGCTCATCAGAAATAACCTAGTTTGTAAAAAAAGAGAAGGCTTTATACTACCTGTTTCTTCAGGGATTATACTTGTATGTGTAAATTGATTGTCTTCAGCAGCTAAGTAGCAGCCGAAAAAGTGCAATTCATAGTAGTACCGGCCATAGCACTAGAGGCAAGGCCATCGTATAATTTTACTAGAGACAAAGAAAAGCAAAATTATCATGTTTTCTAAGAAAATACAGGAGGTTGATGAATAATCATTGTTTTGGCACGTGAAAAAATCCAAAATATACCTGAAATAATTAGTCATATTCGTTACTCTGTTTTGGACAAAACGACTTATTGCAGAATATTTTGCCATCTGTAGCTAGCAGACAAATTTCTAAAGAAGACGCGTATTACCTTTTTCATGAAACTAGTAGATTCTTTTATAGATTAGATCTAGGAACTATAGCGTATTATTAAGGAAAGAATGTGGCTCTTAGAAGTAAAATAGAAAAAGTGACTTCAAATAGATGGTGTCTTTCACAGGTTTAATTGATAATATATAGAAACTGAGAAAAACAGTAAAATTTTGTAATGGCTACAGGTCAAAGTTATTTCATTTAGTATTTTGAAGAAGGAATGTTAAAAAAAACTTTGGTAATATTACCAGAGAATGTCCCATTATCTAAGACCTAGCTGAGACGTGTCAAGTGTGGAACCTCTCACACCATGAAAGCATTTAAACCTCTGCTTACGGTGAATAAATCTCATAAGCTGCGTTCCATTAAATATTTAAGACATTAATCCTTTTCTAGTCCCAAAGATATGATGATAAAATTAAGAAATTAGCGTAAGTTTATTTCCTAATTTATGCTAGAATAAGAGTTTTCATCAGCAAGTAAATATATTTCAAGCATCACGACTGGTATTGGAGAAATTACATACTCTACATGCAACTTCTTCCCTGAAAACAACAACGAGAACGTTTTAAAGTCCAGGATGAGGTTTCAGAAAGATAGTGCTAAAGCTGCTAAGGTGATGGGCTTACGCAAGTTGCTTACATTGGAGCAACATCAATAGTAAGAACAGCTGAGATTACTTGATGAATATAGTGAAGCTTAAAAATTTAAAGATGAACCGAGGGCGCTAAAATTAATCTTCCTTGGTGAGGATTGCTAGTAACCAGAGTACCCTTCTCTTCTGAACTTAAACTATTGGATCCATCTGACATTTACATGAAGAACAACTATTCCTTATCTTTTTTAGAAAACGAAAAAGTCTTCAAAAAAAATGTATTTTATAAAATAAAAGGGAAACCTCATCGGTTTACTGCTACAGTACATTGTTCTCATCAAGATACCCTATCAATTCAGCAAGTTACATCTACAACTAGTGGACAAGCACTTTAGCAGCTGTTCTGGTTAAGAACATTAAGACGCTATTCAACAGAATACACTCAGAGCATATTTCTGTTTAGTAAAACTGAACAAACCATAATCTGGGAATACCTAATGGGTAGAAGAAGTGTCTGCTGGGATTTTGCAAGATCTTCTGAGTGGGAAATGGCTTCAAAAAAACGTTCAACATATCACACCCATACGTTTCTCTTAAATTTTTGGCCAAATGAGTTTCTTGAATCTATTCTACAAATTGCTATAGCAAAAGCCTGATATAGAGATAAAGGTTTCTTCACCACGAGAAAAAAACGTTTTGCTCCTATCCGAGCTAACCCACTGCAAGGATACTCTTCAGAATCACTTAACAGGGCAATTTCGTAGTTCTTAATGCTTGGAGCAACCGGATAGCGAACCAGGTCAGAAATGCTGGGGCGCTTTAGTTTTTCGCTGTTAAATCTGTTGAACAAGCTCACATACTCATCCTTCAGAGATCTAATAACTTTCTTTCCAACTTTTTTTCTTTCTTTGAGTTCAGAAAAAACATCTCCATAGTATTCCAAATGTGCAGCAGCCAATTTCCTCCTCTCTCGTTTTTTTGTGGATGTCTCAAGTGGTTTGTGGAATGAGTTCTTAAGAAACATAGCAGATACCTTAAGTTGAAAGTTAGACTTAACAGAGGTAACAGGAAAAATTACCGAGAGCAAGGGTTGACGGCCCGCACGCACCCACCTATTTTTTTCTTCTGTTTTCTTTTCAACCATCTTCTTTTCGAAGGATGAATCTGTATCATAATTTGAAGTCGTTTCTTTTGACTCATCTGAATACGAATAAGAGTAGTAACTAGAAGAGTACGTTCCACTTTCTGAGTATCCTTTGCTGGCATCTTCCCCGTCTGAGTCTTTATTTTTCCAAAAATTCTTCGGAAGGAACTTGGATTTTGGTGTCCTGGTATTTTTCTGGAGTGGTCTTTTAAGTGCTTCTTTGTACTTCTGAGATTTCTTCTTGCTAATGCCCCTATCATAAAGAATATATTGCAACACTTTTGACGTACCAATGGTTTTCTTCTTCACCTTAATTTTTCCAAAAAACCATTTGCTTCTCTTTGTATCTTCTGTTAAATAGTCTTCTGGTTCTAAAGTAAGAAGATACTGATATCTTAGAGAAATTCCACTTTTCTTCGCAGTTATGACAGCAACTCTTTTCTCATTTGCCAAATCCGTTACCTCTGGTTGACTTGGTAGAGTCAATACATAAAATGGCCTAGCAGAATCAATATGGTTTATGATTTCTATCTGGCAACGAACAAGGTCACCTGCAGGGACAGGTATATTCACCAGTTCATGTAGGCGTTCAATAGTGTCTTCTGAGGACAATACTCTAGGAACAGCTTTAAGCTGCCATTCCTGAAACGCCTTCTCTAGACCGCCCTCTTGGAAAACATGCTCATTTTCTCCTTGTATTTCGAACTTGCCCTTTTTCTCCACTGGTAGTTTCCCCGTGGTTTCACCATTTACTAATTTCTTCCTGCTCCGCTGTTTGTACAGACTGGTCCTTATGGCTACTACTGCCGAAGAATGATGCAACTTCCTAGGTTCTAATCTCATGGGAACAGACGGTTTTTCTTTTTCAGGGGGAGGTAACACCATTTTTCTTTCTTTTCTTTCTCAATCCTTTCTCATTCTACTTAACGGATGTCAATAACATTATTCTTCCTTTCGCTCTTCTCGGCAGAGGTCAACACGTGGATATATATAATATACAGTCTGGGTTTGAGCAATAGCACATACAGTAATGGCATAGTGTTATTAAAACAGTACGATTTCTAGGAAAGAGTTAGGTCCAGAATGCATTCCATCCATTAAAAGAACCAATATCTTGGTTCAATACCGATTCATTGTTCACACTCAGATAACGAAAGTTCTTCAGTTCGGTCAAAATAATATTTACCGTTGAATATAACTAACATAGAACTCGTTAGAGAAAAAGGAAATGGAAGAAAGAGAATACTTCATGCGACTTAAAACCAGGTACAATCAGAGAGATTTTGAGGATTTTGCCCTTAACGTGGTAGCAACGCTGACAGTGATCTCAATTTTCTGGTGGGTCATCGACTTCTTTTCGCTTGTCCGCGTAATAGTTTATATTCTTTCGCTGTACAGTGCAATCATAGTTTACCGAGTGGTAGAAGCCTTGCCTACGTTAGTAGAGTTTCATTTTAATCTGTCCTGGAAACACCTTATGAAAGGATTTAAGTTGTTTAGAGGACTTATTCAGTAAAGCGGGGTCAGTAAATTACGTTAGGAAAACCAGCGAGTAGTGGTATTGGCTAGGTAGTATTAGAGTAGCTTTGATATATAAATAGGACTCTTATATATATATTAGGTTGACAGAATTGTAAATATAATCTAAATATTTTGGTTGTCATATTTCTTTTCTCTCATGAGGCACTGGCTTCTTTTGATCGGATCTGGTTTTAAAAACGTCAAAGAAACTTACCAATTAAGAGAAACCATATTCATGAACAAAAACTTAAGGTCACAAAGTCAACTTGATGTGATAGGTTTAACCTAATCCATGGAATAAACGATTTCAATCTAAATAAGGCTTCCAAACACGAAAAACAACTGAACAACTTCACAGATTTCAGGTTGAACGAACAGCGAGAGTAAGCTATAGTGTTTGAGATCAGTCAGTACAGCATAAACAGCTCCAGTTGATAGAGTTCCAAGGAGAAAGGTATTAATCTGCTCTTTCTGTTCGCTAAGTTGTAGGAGAAACACCAGAGAAACAAGCACGAGAAGGTTCAAGATCCACTTCATAAGAGCAGGAACTACTAGAACGTCTGAAAAAACTTCATGGCACCATGAGTGATCAGCTGAATATGCGATTGATAACATTTTCCTCAATCCCAAACTATTCGTGTCTTCACTTTTTTGTTTGTTGTCGCTCCTCTTGGGTTTGCTAGGCATAGCCAGGAAGTGCTTGGTTCCAGCCGTTTTTTACATCATTCTTATGTGCATCCGATGATCTGCCTGGTCAGGAATTTGAGCAGAAACTCGGGTTTACTCTGGCTCCAACATGAAGGCTTACGAGTTACGATCTGAATTGCTGGTTTGCCTGTCTTTATACTTTTCGTTTTGGTGAAAGGTTCAAAGCAATTGCCCAAAATATTACAAGATAGGAAATTTAACAACTCTTGTAATTATATTTCAAGTATTGTTACCTTCCATTAATAGGTCCTTTAATAACATAAAAAGAACATCAACCAGGGTACAAAGCAAAGATAGAGATACCCAAGAGAAATAGAAGATAAACTAACCTAAACTAACAAAAAAGGTAGAAGCTTCCATATTTCATTGATTCAACTTCTATTTCAGGTTAGTTACGCACTTTGCTCTCTCACAGTTGGTTTTTGAGGACAATAATGTCGTTGAATGCAGAAATATATTTATTTGGATCATTCTGTGTAATCTTCTTGATGAAAATATATTTTCAATTAAACTAACAGGTTATAATGGGCTTCAGAACACTAATTACATAGGCTTTGAGAAGTAGAATGAATTTCCTGGTGTGGCGATGACGTTGATTAAGAAGAGGACTCTAAGATATAGAAATGACTGTTGTGTTTCCTAAATTCTTAAAAGGAAAGGGAGGAATAGAAGAAGCAAGAAAATAAACAAAATTTAATCTTCGTGCAACAATAACATATCTTAAAAATTTTGTCTTTTACCTCATGACATTATCAATAATATGATCTAACGTGGTCACAAAGCCTAGAATCAAAAAGATTGATTTGTCTCTTACTGCTTCATCTAAGGATGACGATAAAAACTCAACCGAGTATATTAAAACCTTTAAAATCACAGTTTTTCTGATCTTATAAATATTAGTAATCGTCCCCAAACATACTTGCTGAGCTGATCGCTCAATATTAAAAAATTAAAAACTAAGAGGAAACAAAATTAGGAAGAGGCTAAAGATTAGTAACACCTGATATTATTTCTTTTTTTCAAATGAAGCATCAAATTGGTTTTCATCCAATATTTCGTTTGTGTGTTCCTTTCTCCCCAATAGTACGACAGTATATTCTCAAATTATATGAAAACACATACTTAAGTTAGGAAAAATAAAGTTATAGCCAATGAGGTGATTCGCATTATCCCAAACCATTATGATCCATGAACTATTCACAAAGTCTTATATATTTTCGTTTGGCTAATCTTGTCAAATTAGTCATTGTTTTACTGAAAACTGTCGTCAGTTGATCTTGCAGTCCTGTAATTATGCGCCAGTTTCCCCCTTAGAGGTTGCAAAACTCAATATCCTTTTGAATACTTTTTCATTAAAAAAATTTCAGTGGTGATGCGACTTACAGACTAACAGGTTGGTATTTCTTAGAAGAAAATCAAAGTTAAAGTATAAAAAACGATTATATGAAGTTGTATGACATCCACTCTTGCAAAGTTATTTTTTGTGTAATTCCACCAGAGTTTTCACGGTTAAATGAAATTTTAAAAGCCAAAAAAGTTCATGAACTAACTATTGCTATAATTTTTACACCTACAGTTACTTATCTACTCTTTTGTGTTGGTGTACAGATGGATAAAGCGATTTACTATTATCAAGTAACAACTCAATGTATGCTGAAAAAATTATCATATCTAAAATTAATAATAATCTTTAACGTTAACTTAATTTGAATACGTTTTTTTACACTATTAAATCATAAATAAACTTCTTTTCCCGCGGCTTTATATAATGATTAAGCTCATCAAGCACATAACAGTGGAAATTACCGACAAGCATGTATCTTAGACTCTGTATTAACGTAAAGGAACTCTATGTCTAGAAGAACGGAAACTGATTAGATTGCTATTCCACATTATTAAACCCCGTGCAAAACACGATTTAATTCTTATTTAAATATTGTGGCAAGATTGTATTGTTTGGGAATAAAACGAATTTCAGCCCAGCCATCAATCGGGAATAGTAAGTAGTAAATAGATGCAAATATATTTCTAATCAAACTTAATTAATCATCCAATAATACTTTCATGATTTTACATGTATCTATTGCAATTGGCCAGTTTCATTACACTGTACTAGGAAATTTTCGTTATTATTTTTTTTATTTATTGAATTAGGAATGTTCCTCCCCATGAAGTTTATCATGAATTCTAAATGATGTCCTTGAGCTACGAGAGTCTCTAATTATAACAGGCTCCTGAATAACACTTCCCGGTTGGTTTTTGAAGCTTCAGGTCTTCATAGAGCTCTAGAATTATTGGTACTATTCTCAATATCAGATGATTCCAAAAAAAAATCTTGCAAAAAAAACTGATTTTGTAGTCAAGATGCCTGATCTTATGAGTTGAGCTAATACCCATAGAACATGGCTAACGATGTGCTTTGCCTCAGCTGAAATTCTTTGATTCATGAACAAACCAAGGTACTAACTATTTTGGGATCCTTTGTACAATGCCATTGGCTTAAACTGAGATCATCTGGTTACAGAGACAAATTCATATGCTTGTTCTGGATGTCTCAACCTAGTTCTTGTGGTGTATCTTACCGCTAGAGTTCCCCGACCTTGCAATTTTCGCTATTATCACTAAATATATAACTAACTGGTATTAATATCTGGTAAAATTCAGGAGTACCTTATATTTGAAGGTGCTTGTTGCGGTTTATTTCAGAGAAACATAAAATGTGAGTTCCTGCTATTTGCCATCTGTTAAATACAAAAAATTAAATAGTATTAAGAGGGTGCAAGCAACTACACATTTCACTAACTCACCTGAAGTGATCAAACTATTCGAGTAGGATATTCTAAGTATATATGTGTTTTAAGCTAATATTTATTCTACTGTGACGAAGTTTACTGAAAATTAGTTGTATTGTTTAGATATGTAGCAATTCAAACAAGAACGAAGCTAGTTAGTGCTTTTAGAATCTAAGAGTTCACTCACAGTATTCCCATATTTGCAAAATTATCTTCCTTTTAGCTAATTAGATACTCACGGGTGGCCAAATGTGTTTAGTTTAGAATTGAGAGAGAGGTGATACACTGTATGGGATGAAAATGAGAGATCATTCTTGTTTTTCTCTGGGTGTTGTTTCTGGAATGTATGTACAGTGGTTTCACTCATTCCGTGTACTAAAATTAAATTTGAGTTTAACATGATCAGAGGTATAATATTATAGTAAGGAGTTAGAAGCTAGAGAGGGGATGTTGTCGAATCTTGGCTGTTTTTTCTTAAAGGAATTATATCTAGTCTTATTCAAAATACTCTAGCCAACCTTATCATTTCACACAGAGCGACTTCAGAAGCACCAATCCACTACAGAGGTAACCTGCAAAAACCCATCAGCCATTAACAAACACAGATGAAATTATTATCCATCGCGTTGGGCCTCTAGAGACCTAACCCCCCCACTTTCGCCAAAGTCTATAAGTTACACTCCTTGTAAAACCTACAACATAAGTAAATCCATTCGCTCACTGAAAAGAGAAGGCAATATCTCCACTAACTAGATGTTGCAACTAACCCCCAGATCTTGATAAAATAGCTTTGTTGAACTCATCATAACCTTGGTTCAGAAGCTAAAACTATGGAAAACCCTAAAAGTAAAATTTGACCGTAATCGTGATACGAAATGAGCGGCCAAGTATACGAAACAGGGGGAGAACAACAAATAAAAAAACCGGCTGTGGAAAATCATCTAACTCTTAAACAAATATCATATACATATTTTAAATTAAACCCCCGGAGATCTGGATATTATCTTTCATGATTCGCGTAAGATGTCTCAATCTTTTGCACAGTTCTTCATGTTTTCTCTGTTATTTCTGTGTCTATGTTGACCAATTAGGGATTTGATTAAGATTAGTAGGAAGAATCGGAAAAGATGACGAACGAGAAATATATGTATATATGGCGCCAACGCAAAAGAACCAGATGACGATAAAATGAACGAGATAAGGATCCAGAGTAGCAACATCATGGCCAGGAGGAGAACTCTATCCAGAGTCCACGTAACATTGCAATTAAGGATATTAATAAGTAAGCACTATTATATGCACTGATATTTAAATCTTAATGTTAATATCATGGTTTGCTCGCTGGGTTATTTCTTGCTTAATTATCTTTGCTTACATTTTAGTGAGACATATGCCTCCTAGGGAGTTAAGTTAGAAATACTTTTTAATAATTATATTTCAATTGTTTTGGCTCTACTCCTTGATAACAGAGTTGAATTTGTGATTAATATCAAATAATGTTGTTTTGTTTTGACTATCAATTGGTTAGGTTAAGGTTTTAAGGGAGTTATTTGGGCCTACTGGCCTAACCCTATGGCGGGGATCTAACTACCAATAAGAGCTACGTACTATTATACTACTTTGTTATTCTATTATGTTCCATTATGTTTCCTCAATCTTATTGGTAGTTGACAGGATCCTTCGAAGCTGGTTGGTCAAACTATCATCTCATGATCATTTCCATTATTTCCCAAAATCCTAACTTTTCTGATACAATCCACAATCAAATTAACAAAACACAAATCATGCAAAAAGTAAAGATAATCTCACGGGTGTCCAGTTCACGCTGCTGAAGGTTTTTCCGCTGATGTTTTACCACGATATGGCTTTCTATTATGTTCCTGTTCAAGATTTTCACGGTTTTGCTCATTCTTATCTGGATTCTGCATTTTGGATGACCTGTTTTTATCTTATGTTGGTTTTTGGACGATCCTATATATGTTTCAAGATGTTTGAAGATAGTTGGAGGTGATTTATGTTCGGGAGGTCGAAGGGGAGTATAGATGGCGATGTTTCTTGCTGTTTTCAGGATGTTTACTTCATTTTCCGGAGATTTTGCTTCTTGCAGCTGAAGTTATCGATGGTCTTAGTGAGTGCTGGGGGGCCTCCTTTGAGCTGACTTATGCTGTTTTCGTGTTATTTTATAGGTTGACTGTTCGTTGTTGTTATTCCAGGTGAACGATGTTGATATTTTGTCAGGATGGAAGAATTTCGTTTATTTGCTCCAGCAGTTGAATATAGTCCATTGGGTTCATTCCTCTTCCTCCAGCTGTTATTCTCGACGTTTCACTTAGTGCTTTAGGTGATATATTGGTTGTTATATTTCCTGTGAGTTGATCGTGGTTGCTGTATCGTGGTTGTTGTCTCTTAGTCGTAGGATGGGTATTGTTTGAGTTCTGTTCACGTCTATGTTCCTGTTCGCGTCCAAGTCTGCATTCCTGCTCAAGTCCATGTTCGTGCTCTTGTTCGTGCTCTTGTACGTGTCCCTGTTCAAGTGTTCTTCTGGTTCTTGGCTTCTTGTGCAGTTTGAAGGTTGGTTCTCATTTTCAGGGTAGTGGGTAAAGTGGGATGGTGGTGGGTCCTCAGGCGGCACTGGTTCTTCTCCTAGTAAGGCAAGCGCTTCATAGTAGTATATAGGTTTTGCTGTTGGCGGTGGTGATGGATTTTGAAGTTGGTATTCTCTCAACGCTGTCAGTTCTTTGTCTATGATATCTTTCGCTGTGGATCTGTGATTTCCCTGACGTCTTATTACTATGTTGGCAAGATCCAAGTCACTCTCTTCTAGTTGGAAGTTAAAGTTGTCAATTCTGTCTATGGTTCTTTTCAGCCTTCTTGATATCTTTGTTAAGGCTTTTGTTATCTTCACGTTGGATGGCCAGTTCTCTACATTGTATATGGCTGGAGCTATTACTAGTGCTCTTGCCAGATTGAGTCTTGTTTTCTTTTGGATGTTTGAGGAAGATAATATGTCTCTGAACCTGTTGATATGACTGTGTGCTTCATTTAACTTCTTGGAAATAGCATCAGCATTAATACCTTGTGGGTCAAAGATAGCTCCAAGATATTTGTACTTTGTCACGGCTTCAATTGTTTCTGCTGCTACTTCAACGTTGCTTGTTTTGGGTTGGATTTTGTCGTGTATGATCGTTCTACTGTCAGTAACAGCTAAAGTCCCAGCTCTGCTTCTGTTGCGTGTTCCATCACAAAACCTCGAGCTTTTGTGACACCTTAGTGACGTTTCTGAGTGAAAGTATCTATCGCAACGTTCGCAGTGAAAGTTGGTCAATATTCTATTTATATCTACGTCTGGGATTTTATCAACCAAACTGTAGCCTTCGTTTGTGAGCATAACTCTTGTCTTGCTAACATTAATTTTTAGGCCCGTGAGTTGTTGGAGATTCTGCAGTTGTGTTACGAAGCTGATTATCTCTTCATCGTTCCTTGTTAATATTACCAAGTCGTCTGCAAAAGCAAAGTATCTGAAGGTTTGGTTACGTAGGCTGGTGCCTTGTAAGGTATTATTTTTTATCCTCTTCATTACAGAGTCAAGACAGATAATAAAGAGGCTTGGGGATAAGCTATCCCCTTGTAGCACCCCTCCTTTTATATTTACCAAGCTTATTTTTTCTCCACTGTCTGAAACGAAGACTTTGGTCTTGTCGTAGAGAATGATGATAAGTTTGATGAGTTTTTTTGGTACATGGTGTTCTTCCAGAGCTAACTTCATGAACTTGTGAGAAATACTATCAAAAGCTTTCGCAAAGTCTATGAAGAAAATTCGAAGATATATTTTCTGCTTGAGGGTTTCTTTTATTATTGTATCAAGTGCCTCAATTTTTTGTATAGTTGAGCGGTTATTTCTGAATCCTGCTTGATAGTCTGGGAGTTTATTTAGTGTTGGCGTGATTCGATTGTTAATGATTTTTGTGAGAAGTTTGAAGTGAGAGTTCAATAATGAAATTGGTCTATAATTGGAGCGGTCATTTTTACTTCCTTTCTGTTTGTATAGATATACAACTTTGCCTCTGCAGATTTTTCTCATTTTTCTAGACTTGAACGCATCTAACCTGAAGAAAGATTGGATCTCTCTAATAGCATGTTTTTGGACTTTTACAACATGCTTTAAGACTTCGTTTCTTATGTTGTCTGTTCCTGGAGCTTTGTTATTTTTTAGGGTTTTGATGCATTCATTGATCTCGTCTGCCTTTGGAGGATGTATGTTTATGCTGTTCGAGGGAGCCGGTACAAGTATTGGAGTTTGGTAATGTCGTATTTGCTTTTCCGTTAACAAGTTCGTTGGGAGTGGTAGGTTTTGTTGCTTTTCTAAATATTCTTTTAGTATCTGGATACGTCCTGCGGTTCCCACCAACTTCCCAGCTGTATTCTTGGTTATTTTACCGAACTGTTTACGGACTGGTTTTACCTTCTTTATCAGTTGGTACCCAGTTCTCGTATTGTTGCTTTGAAATGCAGTTTCTATTTCAGACGCTATTCTATCTAACCAGTTGCCGTAGTCCTCCTTCGCTGAACTTCTTAGATCGTTTGTGATCCGTTTTTTCTCTTCTGAGTTCAAGTTGTTCCAGTTGGCACGTTTGTACCTCATCAGAGACATGGTTTGTTCCGAGCTCTGATGTTCAGGAAGGTTGTACTTGACTTCTGGAAGATGTTTCTTCATGATTGATGGAATTGAGTGGGTAAGTGTGAGGTAGGCGTCTGTGAGTGTGTCGTTCAGTTCCAGTACCTCTTTGAGTTTGCTGTTTATCTTCTCCTGTAGATCTGTGTTGGACCTTAGTGTATTGTAGTCAAGCTGAGATCTGATTCTTTTTCCGGGTGTGTGTGTCCGATGTATGTTGATTCTTATTGTAAGGGCAAGATGATCAAAGTTTTTCTTCATCCATAGGTTGTATGCTATGGTTGAAGATATTTTGAAGCCAGTTAGTGCAATTACATGGTTCGTAATTACATAGTCAATTTCAGATGGCCCCCCACTATTTGACCTTGGCATAAATGTAGCATGTTTTCTAGATCCTTTTTTGCCTGTAACAACTAAATGGTTGAAAATTGTTAGCTCTTTTTCTTTCAAAAACTCCACTAGTAGTTTACCATTAGCGTTTGTACGATGGGAGAGCCCTAGTTTACCTTCTACATTTAATTCCTTTCTTGAAACTTGAGCATTGAAAGCACCACAAATGAGAACCAACCTTCTCTTGTTAACTCCATTCAGCTTCGACTTGAGCTCCTTCAGGTACATCTTGTACGTTTCTTGACCGTGACCGCAGTGTGGCGCATAAGTGTTAACCAAAACGAGACTTCTTTTTCCACCTAGTTTGACAACCAGCTCCAGGATCCTGTCGCTTCTTCCGTCTGTGTCCGTTACTTGACTAGCAAGCTCGTTACACAGGAAAGTCGCTACGCCCGCCGCTTTTTCAGGCAGTTTTGAGAAAAACCACCTTCCTGAAGCCGAGCTAACGTTCACCATTCGCTGTAGGCGTTGTATTCCTTGCTTGTATAGTTCCTGTAACATTAAAATTTCAGTTTTTTTGGTAAGTTGTTGTACGTAGCTGCACTTAAAGGCAGTTAGACCACCAACATTCACGCTCACCAGTTTAGGAAAGCGCTTCAGTCGGCTCGCTATCCCTGGGACTTCTCTCGAAGGAGTAGACAGGTCGCTACTCTGAAAACTTTGCATTTTAGCTTCGTCCTTGACGTTGTTTTCACAAGCCCAAAATTTGACTATCAATTGATTATCACTATAAGACTGTACCATAAGGCCTGGGAGCAACTGACCAGAAATGACTTTCATTTCCTGCATCAAAAGGAACTTTTAAAAATTAACTATAACGTCTAGCTTCATCCTACTCTCGAACAACATTCCTGTTCTATTTATGCTTTCAAACGCTGCAAACATGAAGGTAAATTTTTTAGGCCATTGAGGCCAACGTTTTGATGGTTGCCAATAATAAATCTAAAGAGTTGTGTCAATATTGACAATCTCCAAGAGAAAAAAAAATGGACATGAAAATTGTTTATCAAATTTCCAAATAATAAATCCGACTCCTAAGCAAAGCCCCTTAACCTTTTATGTCTCTAAAGCGAAAGCCTCAAGTGAAAAGTTGCAGTTGTGTTACAAATATTAATCCTTTCCACATGACTTAGCTTTTTAGTTTGTGAAGAATACTGGAAAATATGCTGAGTCCACTGTATAATGACAGCAACATATTTTACTGC
The DNA here is from genome assembly GCA_015227615.1 of Labyrinthula sp. Ha. Classification (NCBI taxonomy): domain Eukaryota; class Bigyra; order Labyrinthulida; family Labyrinthulaceae; genus Labyrinthula; species Labyrinthula sp. Ha. The sequence continues at coordinate 1,848,642 of JAALGZ010000007.1, forward strand.
GATTGGGTGCAAAATTTGTTGCATATTTCACTTGTCACAGGTTAGAACCAAATATATTTTACGGTCAAATACTCTTGCAAATCATCAAATACTCCTACACGTGTACGAAGTTTAGTATTTACTTCTAGAATACTGCTGAGCGAACTGTCATCTATTCCAATTTATACGATGTTCAAGAATATGTAGAAATTTCGAGTATGAAGATTTTTTATGAAGTAGATGCATCTCCTGGCTAAGCTGTCTATAAAATACTTTATTATCGGATAATTAGATTAGGATTATCTGATGATCGAAGCTTTGTGTTTGATTAAACCCTAAGCTATATGTTAGTCTCATAATGTGTTTCCAAAAATTTGACCACTAGATTTATAAGCCCTTACATTAAGCTGATAAATAAGAATTCTAGCGTTTTACTCTTTGGTAGCTTATTTTACCAACCTTCTGTTTCCGTTTTATAAGAATAAGGACTAAGTGGTCTTGTGGGAATCCTACTGGATCTTGTCTTTAGTGCTTCGCTTAGATTTTTCGTTGGAATTTCTGTCGTAAGAATAAACGCTGTAGGAAACGAGATATTTGGCAGGATAACAGAGAGAATGGGTCATCTATTTGACCTATTCCTAAGTACAGCAAATTCAATTTACCACTGTATATTTACATTTTTTCTTTAACGCCAAACTTATGAATTTCTAAGATATCTTATATAGCTTTACTCGGGAACCTTTAACGGTTCTACTGCTATCAGTGCTTCGTGTCATAGCTTGTAAAAATCTTTTTACTATTTTTTAGTCCCTTTATCCTTTCTAGTAAGGCTTTGAATAACGATGAGGACAATCTTAATGTTTTAAAATAGTGAAATTGTTCCATTATCTCTTTTATAGTATTTAGGTTTTACTTGATTATAATCTAGGGAACTTAAGCGTTTGTTGAACGCAGTGAATGTTGTGGAGAAATAGTCTGTGCTCAACCATTTACTAAAACATTGTTTATTGTTCTTATATTTTCTTTATATTATGTTTTGAAGAACCATTGCTTTGTTATTTGAAATACATGTATCAAGTAATTAAACGGTTATTTATTTTCAGTGACTTGTGAGATTCATAACATTCATATATTTCTCTGATATTGTGCACAGAGTCTTAGATACCAATTACATTCATTCATTATTTAATTCTGGTATTGTTATCTTTTTTCATTTATTTATTACCGGTTAGATTTTGTTGTAGGTTATTTTGTCCCTTAAAATAATAGTTTTTTGAACCTGTTTCTCATGTACACTTTTTAGTGTTTATCTTATTCTCGGAAATCTTGATTAGATTTCTGGAGGTTTGCTAAAGTATTTATTCATGCGTTCATCAACCTTAAAGGCAGATTCTGATATTTCTATTGCTAGGTTAGATAAAACTTATCTTCCAGTTCTCACATTATAGATAGATTTTATGCTTTACTGTAAATTATCATTGCCTGAAGATCAAATTATCTACCCCCATTATGACGCTTTCTTATACTTTCTCATTTCTCTTGAGCTCTTGTGCTCGATGGAGTTTGTTGGTGATACATAGATCGAGTTCACAGGATCTGTACTGCCTCTATCGTGGGAAAATATACTTATATTTTTTTCCAAGTAATACTGTCTAAAGTTATTGTTAGGGCTCTGGCCTCATTTCGTGATGAACTAGCAAATAATTTCTATCTAGCTTCTTGTTAATGAGCAATAGTGTTTACAGAACTATTTTCATTGCTTAATGATATTCAAAACAAATTCCAAATAATTTATTATAAAAGAAAATTCCATATTGTGTTTCATGATGAGACACAAAATGCTTAGCAGCTTATTAATGATAATTGTTATCAAACCCTATCTCTAGTTGTGCTTGACAGTTTTCAGGTTGCGCTTACTTGGAGAATGTATGAATGCTTTGCCGTTTCTTTTACTTTTCTTACAGTTCATCAGCTTGATGCGCTCCATGCTACATTCTTTAAATTTTGAGTTTTCTAGATTCCCAACTATAATCTTATTTCTTTTCTTCTAGCGTTTTCTCACAATTATATCTTTTAGAATTGGTTTTCCATGGAAAGCACGTAACAAAGGGTGCCTATATTTGCCCTGTTTCTATTTAATTTGAATAGCAGATTATATATCCTCTGACTACTGCTGGTATATGAAATTAGCTTCACTGGCACTTTATTTCTTACAAAGTTCCATTGTCAGAACCTTTAGAAAAGGCTCGAGAACTACCCATTTTTCTCTGCCAGCTAGTGCTGGGAAGAAACCTTTTATAGTCCCTCGAGCAATTAGGTGTGGAGTTTTACACGGAAGATGATATCAATGAACGTTCGAGAATGGAGTCGTACTTTCTGATTCAGTATTGTGACATCTTCACACTCACTGCCGTTGCTCTGGGTGTGTAATCTGTGTTCAGCAATTCTTAATGGCATGAGGATTACTGTGGTTACACCTATAACTTTAAACGGGAGGCGAGTTTCAAGTTTAGGAGGATTTGGTCGCTCTTCAGGGTTAGGTCTTAATTTAAGGAATTACAGTAATGCAGCACTATGTTGTTTCTAACACTACAAATTAAAAAGGAGATGGAGTTTTTGAGTACCACTCAGTGAGCTGCTGGAGGTAGAGGAGGCCTTGTTGAAGTAAGAACAGCTGTATTTAGTGATATAGCCTTCAGTTCCTATTCTAAATACAGGTTGATAAGCTCTATATATCGGTGAAGTGGCATATGGAGCAAGTCCTGCATGTATAGGTTTGATTTCTTATTTTGTTGTAAGTTCCCAAAATCTCCAATGAAATACTGATTACGCAATATTTGAAAGTCAATGCCCGATTTGGATTCTTGGGCAACCTTTTTTTAGTTCCGAATCTCCGAGAGAAATCACTAACAGATAATCAAGATTCTTGATTCGATCGGGAAGTTTTCTCGAGTGATCAAGATCTTTTTTTATTCTCTCGAAATTTAGCGAAAATTTTCTTGGTTCTCCATTCACTATCGCCCAAGAAGCATTTGTTTCACAGAAAATATATTCTGCTAGGAACAACTCTTCACGCAATAAAAGTCATTCAATTGCTTTCCATTATGTTTGGATGTATTGGAATACATCTTTACAAAATATTTTCATAGTGTAGTTGTTTAACCCTTTCCCTTGCAATAATACTTCGTAGAACAAAGTATGTGAGAGAGAGCTCATGTATTCTGGAAAATTTATACTTGATTAACATTTTTGCATTTTTTTTGTAGTAAAATGCTATGTAAACACACAAAATGCAGGAAAGAGCCCTTGCCTCTAGGCATCTATGTAGGAGGAAGTGTTACGGCCTCAAGAGGTAAACCTTTTCACTCATAGTAAGAGTAAATCCTTCGACATCTGCAAATACTCAGAAGCCTTACAACTTTTCTATTTAAAAAAAGGTACGGATATATGGTTTTGACATGAGGCTTCATTAAAAGTTGTAGATGAGATTATCAGAGCCTGTCCTTAATATATATTTTTTTTTGCGCTTACTCATCTCATTATTTGGGAGAACAGAAGTAATCTAACAAGCTCGAACTAGGAGCAGATGCACATTACTCTGGTTTCCCTAAGCTTGTCATTTCTAATTCTGGCTGCCAAAAAATATGCTTCTGTGACAAAATTTGCTCAACTTTTACTGTCAATAGGTAGGTGTTTCTTTATGACCTAATAATAGAAAATGTAGTGTTTGAAGTACTTCCTCTTGCAAACCTAAGAAAAAACGAAAAGAGTCAAAGGAGAAGACATTGTTGATTATATATTGCCACAAAGAAAGAGAGGGAAGTTATTAAAATTAATTTAAAAAATGCATGGGAAGAAAATCTATTAATGTGATACCTTATGACGCTGTGATGAAATAGGTTTCCAGGTGCTGGTGGATATTACAAGTCATTCTTTTTGCAGTAGCTTTTTCCATAAAAACAAATAAGTTTTTCGAGTTTTACTTATGGATTGTATTTGCAACATAAGTCCTTAAGACATAGTATTTGAATCTGTAGACCGTGGGGGAAATTGAGATGCTTTTATTTGTCTATCCAGTTAAAGAAATCGTTTTCGAGTATACATTTAATTCATAATTTCGGGACTTGACTGAATCGAAATCTCGAACATATTTTGAGAATATGTCTCGTTTAATAATAAACTCAAACTATTTTCTCGGCTCGTTTAAGCAATTGTCTTGCTTCTAGAACACAAGTCCAAAGAACACAGGAGTCCGTTAAAGAAGAGAATATGGAAGAAGTTCTGTCAACAGTTTTTCCGTTTTGGGATATTCTAAGAGATACTTCAGAAACCAAGTTTCTCCTACATAGCTTAGGAAACGAGTTGTTTCATCAAACTGAAGGCGATATTCAAAAGTGGGAAGGAAAATTTAGCTGGGTTGCATACTTGCAAATCGGAGTTTTACTCTTCGCCATCAATTGGAGTCATAGAGCTATTATTACTCCCTGGGCGAGAAATATATTCAAATATCTCTCTCAAGGGTCTGAGGTACCCAAGTTAGTCATCTTCAAGTTTTGTCAGGCACAATCCGAGTTCCTATGGTACACAGTGTTCAGCCTGATGGGATTGAAATTACTCTTCTTTCGCGAAAAACCTCTCGGATGGCTTCAATCTACATACACCTGGTGGACAGATGAGCCAAGTCTAAACTTAGCTACTCAAACACCTGATTTATACGCGTTTTACTATCTATATAGCGCAAGATATGTTCAGCAGTTTATCTCTGTGTTATTAGAACCTAGAAGAAAGGATTTTATGGAAATGCAGCTGCATCACTTTTCCACTGCAGTGCTAACACTGACCACACTTAATGTCGGGTTTTTAAAAATTGGTTTGGTTATTATGGTTCTCATGGATCTTGCAGACCCTTTTCTGCACATAGGTAAACAGTTTGTATATCTTCGAGACTACACAGAAGAAAAATCTACAAGAAGAATTATGGGCGTACTAGCAGATCTTTGGTTTGCAGTTTTTGTTCTCGCCTTTACAGCGACGAGAATTTTTGGTTATACTTATGTGGTGTTGACTGGATTTACAGATAATTTCGAGATTAAGATGATAGATGATGAAAAGTTTGATATTTGGAATGTGTTTGAGCGAATTGAGATTCCTGAGAGAATTTGCTTATCTCTACTCTTAGTTTTGTTAATTTTACAGTTGTTTTGGTTTCAAGCTATAGTTAAGCTTGTGATGAAAGTTGCAAGAGGAGATGAAGTAGATGACAGTAGAAGTGAAGCTAGTGAAGACAGTACAGGGAAAAATTAGGGAATATATTGAAATAACATAATAGTATTTGAAAGAAAGGTCAGTGTGAAATTTCTATGCAGTCTTGTCCCTTGAAAAGTGAGCGTAAACAGTTTACGTTGTTTATATCTAAATAACGAAAGGATATACACAAAATATTAATACTATGTCTATAATTATTATTCAACTCTATAATAATCCTTTACAATGAAGGGTTCTAGAAATCCAGTGTTCATGAAATGAAGAAATCTGTACACCAAGAACTGGATATATATAAATAAGAATATAGTGAAGATTAACCCAAGAAGAGCTGCACAAGCAGCTGCGAAAAAAATAAGTGTGCCATCGACTTTCAGCAGCAGTTCTATAACATCTATACTGGAATCTAAGTTAATCACAAGAGACTCTGAAAAAACAGCTTCATCCTCTAAGTTTTGAGTTAATTCCTTCAAGAGAGACTTCAACTCAAGATATTCTATATATCTTGTTACAATCAGCGGAAAACAAAGAATCCCTTGATAAATAGCAACAAGCACTGGAGAACAAATAACATAACTGAATGCAGTTAGATCAAACAAATTTGTTAGGTTGAATAAAATTGTCCATCCGAAAAATAGCAGAATATAAATAGCCAAGCAACCGAGAGTTAAATCTCGGATTGCTACCACAGAGTCCTCTATATCTAGTAGTTGTTTGAATATTCTTTCCTGAATCTCACAGCTTCTTTTAAGCTCAATTTCAGTAGAGTTTTGAGAATGAAACAATTTGGAGCGTAAGAAGCTTTCAGTCAAAAGAACGCCACAACCACCATCCGGTTCAAGACAAAGTCCATCCAATTGATACGAGTCTAAGATAAAATCAACTAGTAAGTCTTCCTTAGTAGAATTGAACACAAGCGTTTCCAACAGGTTGGGCAGTTTTTCCTTTGCTTGACGAGTGAGAGAACTGCACTTTAAATTTTGGTCAATACTTTCGGAAAGAAAGGTTTCGTCAAAACCTATGCCTTTAGCAAGTGGAGCAAGATTTCCATAGAGAAACTCAGCCATATTTGTACTCACTCGTATGTCTATTACATTGTCCACGGTGTTTTCGATGGAGAATAGCGACGGAATATCGTAATCGAACACTAGCTTGGACAACTCAACACTCACAATAAAATCCCCAATTTCTTCACCAAGCACCTCTGATGTTCTGTTGCTTTCAAATATATCAAGTTCAACTTCATAAAACACAGAATTCAATAAGCTTCTTGCCCACCAGAGTACATAAAGAAACCACATTGTTGGAATGGTTTATGTTCTATATTGGTCCTTTCGCTTGAAGTTTCATTCGTACTCTCGGCAACGGAAAATCTAAATCGCCGTATCAGTTTTTCCCAGCAATCTACCGGAGAAAAACCAACCAATCAGTTTTGGCGAGATCGTTGAAAGAAAGAAGGTTTAAGAAAATTGGAGATTTACGGTACTGTGTTTTTCTTTATTGATTCTCTTGGCTTATTTTATCTTAAGAGGAGGCGCAATAGACAGGTTTTCTGCTCTATTTTGCTACTGAGAGAAGGAAAGCACAAAAAGTATTCGAGTTCATAGTACTTGAAGATATAGAGACTGTTTTTAGGCCTCCTATACTCAGAAAGATTAATGATTTTACGAATTAATTTTTTTTGTTTTTTGTTGCTGTTGTTTATTTCTTAGAGATTAGTTTAGAATGCAGCTTTGGATTCTGAAGTTTTGACTATTGTCTCAATCAGATTATGTCGTGGACTTCTTGAATTAGATTTCTTTTCCTCCACTACATCAGAATAATACGATTGTTTTTCTTCTAGCTGGTGTAAACTTCGTGATGGTTGAAGGTCGTTAATGTACCTATACTCAGCTTTGTTGTGCATAATGAGCTCCCCATTTACAAAATAGAAGCTGTCACTCTTTGTTTCATATGGAGCAGCTATCATTTTTTCAATCAGCGAATCTGGGAGTTTTGGAACTTTATAGATTGCTTCCCAAGTGTTTACGCTCCCTGGAATGCAGAATCCAAATTTAAAATCATAACTCTTCACGAGTTTATTTCGGAAATAATGTCGTTCAATCATCCTGAAATTTTGAATTTCCTTGGTTCCCACAGAGAAAATTAGTTTAGTGGAGATTGCAGGAGCAAGTAAGACATTGGCTGAAAAGTCATACCTGATTGTCCTTGCAGCGTCTTCATTCTTAAGCATCCTTTTTTGTAAATATTTGAGAGTGTTCTTGTTTGGATTATTCTTGTCCACCTTGAAAATTACATCTTTTGTGTCATAATCTTTTATTGTGAAGCTCAAAAAATCCACTCCATACGTATTGTCACTTAAGGAGCACAGAAATTTTTGAGTAGGTTTTTTTAAACTTTTCACGTAATCTAAACTTGCTTCGGGCATTTGGTTAAACGGCCAGATCAGGAAAGTATTAACGGTTAAACATGTTCGATGCATTTGACGCTCTGTTTTCTTTAATAAGTTCAAAGAAGTTTTGATCACTAGGAAGCTGTTCAGCTATGCGTTTGTCTTTTCTCAGCTTCGCTTTTTCCAGGAACCTCAACAGCTTTACTTCTTGATTAGATAGTTCTGGATGATAAACATCTACAATTAGACATACTCTGTCGCTAGTGGTGTTGTTAATGGCTGAATGCAAGAATGAATCATCAAAGAGAATTGTCTTCCCGTACTGAAAGCTTACTGTTTCTGCACCTACTTTTAGAAAACATTTTTTCGCTTCCTCCGGTACAAGAAGAGGTAGATGTATTCTCAGTTTCTTATTCGTAGGACCATGATGAGGTCGAATTTTTGCTTGATTCTCCAGCACTGAAAAGAAACAATGTGGGTACAGTCTGTTGCACCTATTTAGGATATCCATCGTCACAGGAAAATGCTGGGCATTCTTACCTATATCAGCATTGTGAAGGCTAAGATAACACACTCGCCAAGTGCCAGTTGCCACTTCTTGATGTTCAATTTCATGAGGCATCGTGTAAGGTTGAAATATATTTAGGTGCTCGTTATTTTGAAGCTCGGCTTTAATTAAGTCACATTTTTCCTCCAATACTTTCATTAACCTTAAAATTTCCAGGAAGCCAAGTTCATTTTGCAACAGATCTCCTTTACGCCAAACTGGTCTCGCAGCCAAGCCTGGAATATACTCTCCACAACCAGTTTGAGAATAATTGGGTGAAATCATCTCATTCCCATTCACAAACGACAGAAGCCAAGGGCGAATGTGTTTTAAGTCCTCATCCTTTCCCTTTTCAAAGTTATACTTCAGCAATTTTACTCCTAACTCACTAAGACCAAAGAAATCCTTAAGTTTCTCTAGAAAAAACATTCACCGCTATCTTTAAACGGACAAAATTGAATGCGCTTACATTTTAAAAACCTGATTCTCACTGAAATCTAATTCTTTAAGAATACCTCTAAGAGGTCCATATATTTTATTTCCTTTTTCATCTTTAATTTTATCCCCACAAACTGTATCAAGGAATTGTCTAGTGCCACAAACAAAATGGGCTCCATCGTCTGTATTCAAGTTCCATTCCTCTAGATTTTGAAGAACGTTTTCCTCAATATCTTTCTTCGACACCCATCCTTTTGAGTACTTAAATGGAAGAGTCGAGGGATCTTTCTTTGGCTGAGATAAGATGAACCGAAGAAATACCCGGTCGGGAAAATCTTCTTGCAACTTTAACAGTTCTTGTAAGCATATAATATCTTCTTCAGATCTATTGGCGTAAGTTATGAACACTTTTGTGACATCTTCTGGATTTCGGAAGATATATCTAGACATCTGAAGAAAAGGTGCTATTCCAGTTCCTCCACAAATAAAACTCAACCACGGCCATGAGTTCGTACCAAATGGTTTCCCAAAAAACAATTTTCGAGGTTTTACCAAAAAGTTCACAGTTTCTCCAACTTCTAGGTCATTCAAGTACTGTCCAAGTCCTTTCGATCCATCCTCATTCACCCCATATCCTTTCACTATGAAATCTACATACTCTGAGTTCTCAGGCATAGTAACCGGATCATAACTCTTGAACATTCCAGCAGCTTTGAGCTTTACAGTTGAAGGCACCCCACGTGTCTTAAATATGTTCTTTACATCCTCAGGAAGTTTGAACCGGAGTAATCCAACGTTCCTGCCAACTTCTTCTTTGTGCATCAAAGGTGTGTCTCTTACCCAGATCCTGTCCCCGATGCTTGTCGGATCCATTGAGACAGGTCGCTTCCTCGGATCACCCATAGCAAGCATTTTCTTCTTGAATACTTCGAGAGTATGTTGCTCCTGTGCTATAGTATTCATCTCAGGTATGTATTTGAAAGGCTTTGGTTCCGCTGACAACTGTCTTTCTAGTTTTGGCACAGCTTTGTTGATTATCTTTACCTTTAAATATGATGATCTTAGGAGAAGCATTGGCAACTGTTCCAATAGAGTTGTTTTTCCGAACTTCGGCTAATTCAACGGCAAGTATTTAGCAGCGGAAATATCGGATGACCATTTGACCGTTAGCACGGGTTTTCTTCGTTTCATCGGCAGAAAGAATCGGGAAAATGTCGACATTTAAATATTGGAGAAAAGAAAAGTTCATCTTAGATGCAGTTTGGGGATAACTTTTGTTTATATTAGGGATGAACTTAAGATAGAAGAAACACAAATAGATATATATATAGTATTTGTTAGTTATTAATTGAGCTTTGTGCGTTTTCCATCATCTAAGGGTTTTTATCTTATTACAGAAACAACTATAGACTAGGCACTCTATAGCGCTGCTCCTGAAGAAAAGAACAGAGTGTTACTGTGTAATGAAGCTGAGTTAGAGAGGGGTCTCTCTGTTTGAATATAACCCACAATTCCTTGCGTGCCTGTTTATAACCAAAACAACAGAATAGTCCATTTCGGGTACTAGGCTGTGTCTGCTTCAATAAAGAAAAAGTTTGAACAATTAGCTGCTCAACTATCCATAGTTGGTGTCTTGTAGAAATTAAGCTTAAACTGTTGGGTAAACAGGTTTTTCTTTCATTGCCATCAACTAAAGGTCAGACTTTAACTTCAACTGCAGGCTATAGTTAGGCATGGGAAACAGAATAACTTTTGCGATACATTATTGATAAGACGCTCTTTCTTTATTTCAAGCAAAAAATATAATAGAAAATTTAATATATACAATCTTAAGGCATATTGATAGTACTATCGAAACAAAAACAGCTGTAGTTAATTAGACCTCCTCTACAGCGCAATTCCTAAGACCAAGTAAGGACAAAACAAGAACTTAAAAATTCAAAGCTCCCTACTCTGAACTAAAGAGTTGTCTTTTACATTGCAAAGATTCATATGGTTATTCCTGCAAGGTTCCAAGTTATTCTTTCCTTGCGTTAATTTCATTGTAGAAATTTCCTGCTAGTAGATTTAGAAAACATACAAAAAGATGCTCAGCTTAGGCCACATGTTTAATTGGCGTTGCAGATAGTTTAAGTGTAAAAAACGTTAGCGCTCCAATTCTCTAAGAAATAACTTAGTTGGATGTGTCTACTTGCTTTTCAGGGTTTCAATTTAGAAATTAAGGAAGATTACACTAAAACCTCTGGTGGATTTGTATACAAAGTAGAATATTGTACATACAGGCTTCATTAGTTAAAACAGGAAGAAAACAGAAAGAATTGAGACCTGAAAACAGTGTACTAGACTTGCCCAACTTCTGACCGTATATGTTACTCACACTTTCTTGTTCATACTTTGGCAATTTTCCTTGTTGTGCAGCAATTGTATTTTATTTGGAATTCAACTAACTTTAAACGCACCAACCCCAGATAAAGAGTTTAAATTAAAGATTTTTCGAGCGATGTACCGTAGGTCTCATAACCCTTAATTCTCGATTAGTTTTGGGTGATTAATACTCAAAAAATATTTCTGTCTAAAAGTATATACAGTTGGAGGTAATGGTATAATCTTATCGAAGCATTGATATGGTATCGTTAAGAAGCATAGTGATATCTTCTTGTTTCATAATTTCATGAAAAACAAGAATTTTAGATTTTTCTTAATTGAAAAGGTATCATATCGATAACGAGGCCTTGCTGTCATAGACATAAAGAATTTTTGATGCGGACGACCAGTCCCAGAGACCTAGAGTGAAGGAAAGGTGATCCTGAGTTGAAGAATTATAAGAATAATAAGAGCAAAGAAACAGAGTTATAATAGTTTTTTAAAGCGTGGTTCAGCAACATTTTTCAAAAACTTCTGCTCTGATTTTCTTTTGTTCAGTGGATGCAGCATTTCGTTGATAAGTTTTGGCAAGTTATTTGGAAATATCAAAAAAAATAAACGCTGTTAAATAGCGAGAGGTCAAATAACGCAGGCAGACTTAAGAAAGACCCTATTTAGATAGAATTAGAAATCTAGAAACCAAGAAAGTTTTCACTTAGGTGTCCACAGCTATGGGTACATTCTGAGGACAATTTTGATTTAGATATTGACGACAATGAAATATTTTTTAAAGAAATTATCAAACATTTTTCAAAAATTTCTTAATATTTTTCAACAGTTTCTCAACAGGTACCTACAATAGTGCTTAAATGGTCACACGCCCCATACTCTCTGTAGCCCAATGTTTGTGGAACAGCATCGTGTAGGGATTTAATACTTTTCGAAACGAGTTTATTGGCAACACCAATGGTTGATTCTGAAAGTAGTTCTTTTTTTGAAACTGTACGGAAATGGAATACAAATAGGTGGTAGCAACTATAAGACTTCAGAATTGGAGCTTGAACCCCATATCTAGGCTATATTCTCAGAACCCGTTCGTTCTCGCTCAATCTTTTGGGAAGTTTTCTCAGTCATAGGGAAAATCTGTCACACCTTGATTGAGATCTCATAGACAAACTAGACTACACACCTAACTACAGCTGAAAGTTTTTTACATGTTGACCATTTACACCTCTTACACAGGCTTTTTCTCTTAACCATTCATGGGCGAAAAAAAACCGTTCGTCAACTGGGTTGAAACTTCTGTTGAAGTAAACTCAGTTCCAGACTTTTGATGGTGAACTCTTTCATGATAAAGTCATCCAAATATCGTTTGTGGCCTTTTTCTATGAATGTTTTCCATTTGTATCATGCTTTAGAAGAGCTCGTGACAATTTCCATGATCAGATCTTGGAGATATGAGCACGAAAAAATATCTAGACACCATAAACCCTGAGAGCAATACATTAAATATTGTCTAGCTAGAAAAATTCTCTTCTTTTTATTGTTTAATTAATATTGAAACCTTTTTACTCAGTTCACGCAAAGGAGAAGAAAATGGTTAAACAAAACACTTAGTAATAAATGTCAACTGCCGTACTGATTTTGAAACCAAAGATTCCTGTTTTCGGGTCAAGAAATCAAATCTTCAATAACAATCTTCAAGTTGATTTGCCAAAGCATGTTTCTAGTCATGAGGAAATATCCAATCCTTGTATTCCAGAAAACTCTTCTTAAAGTACAGTAAGCGAAACAATGCGTTCCATATTGCAAACAAATTAGAATACTATCGGGGGGTTGGTTTGGTGGGTTCAAGTCCCACACGATGCAAGAGAGGGTGTTGGATCAGTCATGTCCTCCTTGTAAGACCGAATGGTTTCCAACCTCCAAGTAGGCCCCCCAAAAAAGTTAGAACATTAGTGCATATTAAAAATGCTGTTCCTTTGTCCTGAAACAAACAAGTACATTGAGAAGCTTCGATACCGGTCATCTATCATCTTGACAGCCACAAACCTAAACATTTAACTACAGAGCATTTATACCCTTCAACAAAACTATTTTCTCGAGATTAAGCCGACCACTTCTTTTCTCAGAAAAATGGCTTGCATGGTGTTTAAGTAGAAACATGCTCATGTGTTCCATGCGAAGAAGTCATTCATCTGGTTGATCTCAATAAAATAATAATTTAGCTGATCTAGGAAAATGAAATCCACTATATTGAATATTCAAGCTTTCCCAATGTGTGCGTGATTGTCAGGGCAATGTCTTGTAAATATTGAAGTTTGTTGTCCGGTCAACAGTTACTAAATTATAAATTTCCGCTACAGAGGAACAACAAGGAAGAATGTAGAGTTTTGTTGATACTAGAAATATAGTTTTTCCGCAAACCTGCCTTACAGCATAGTATTAAGGGATCAGAAGAGAACAGAAGGTTAAGTTCTTACATCACAGCAAATTATCCCAGAAAAGGTCATTTTCGCAGCTGAGGGAAGAGTGCGAGATAAATAATATACCATCTAACGAAAGTAAGACTAAGAATAGCTCAAGGTGTCGAAAGTTTAATCGGATAGTTTTCGCCACTAACGTTTTGCACTTCACTTACATAGAGACCGCAACAGAGGTTCCACTCATACCAAACTTGCTCCTCAGAACTAATCCTCCAAATATTGAAGATAACAGTATCCCCCTTATTTACAGTCAAAGGAGTTCTGAGCGGCATTAGGCAAGGAAACCAGCTAAACATACCTATTGACTCGTCGCCAGGAACAATACTCAATGTTAAATCCTCAAAAAGAGTAGTGTCAAAGTAGCCAGCAAACCCATGTAAGATTCCATTACTGTTTATCTTAAACTCCAAAGAAACAAATCTTTCATTTTGTTTGTTGGTCAGGTTCTCATTAGGATGCGAAAAGGTAAAGCAAGGCTTACAATCGCTGAGACCATAAAATTTATGTAGTTTAACAACGTATATTGTGTCTCTATAGCTTGGCCTTCCCAAACCCAAATTGTGTATTTTTCTCCAGAGTGCAGGACAAGTGATTGGCTGAACAAACGAAGTATAACTTGAAGGAATACTAACACCATTTTGCTTATTCAGGAAGAAATTAAGAGGATCCAAACATTCTGGAGATAGTTCATTGTCACCAAATGACCCAAGCAGCTCACTTACAACTAAATCAACTCTATTCTCCAATTGTTGTACTTCGATCATTTTCTTCAAACTTCGCATATCACTCTCCAATATCACAAGGTTGTTCCAAAAGGGCTTTTCATCTGTTCCTTCATTCGATTTCTTAGCCTGAAGATGCTGCAATGTATAAATTGCGTTAACATTTTTTTCTATCACATATATATCTATATCCTTGGACGATAGTCGCAAGCTTAAGCAAGCGTTTATAAGTCGCTGAACAAGTGGACCACGACCGGCGCCTACTACAAAACAAGTCAACTTCTTTTCTTTTTTGGATTGAAGAAATTTGTAGATAGCAGTTTCATACTGACTATATTTTACAGGATCTTTTTCAAACACTTCATATGTTTCGTTTTTCAAGTTATCATGTAAAGGCTGGAGAGGACTTTGCAAATAGTCCAAATACTCTTCTTCTTCTACTTCATATCCTAAACCTGCTTGGACAACTCTTTCGTGAAGTTTTTCCAAGTATTCAAGACATAGTTTTGTTGATGAAACATTTATACTTTCATCATGAATTAAAAGTGGTTGTACATTATACTTGAAAAGTTTATGAAAAAGACCTCTTACAAACTGTGGAAGAACAGGAAGACCAGACGAGTTTTTTGAAAATGCAGAACAAGGAAAGCAACAACTTTCTAAAGGTTCAGCGATCCACTTTTCTAACGTATTTCTCGCAACTGGATTAGGCTCGAGAGTTGAGAAGTCAAGGAGGACTTTAACGTGCTCACTAAAAGCAATAGATTGTGAAAGTTTCAGCCAATCTGAATATGCAGAAGTGTCCCAGTAGTTTATCTGAATCCATATTCGAAACCCATTTGAAGTTTGATTTAGTTTATTTACTACATGACGAATGAGTTTGCTGAATAGATTGAGATCCTTGTTTGAAAAGGGAATAATAACTGCTTGAACTGATATATGTAATGCAAATGATATTTGTTTATGAAATATGATTTCAGAAGTTGTGGCTATACTTAATACAACGTTGTTTCTCCACTGTAAGCTGGTAAGTTTTGCATCTGAAATGAATGGAGGACTGTTGGCTTCACCAAGATAGAAAGGTGAGAGCACTATAAAGGAAAAACCTAACTTATTTCTATACTAATAAACTTAAAAATTTTACGAAAGATTTAGTAATTCTGATGGATTTTCATTGTTGGAGTTGAAACAAAGTCCAATAAGTTGTGAAGATCTCTTCGCCATATATATTATGATAAGGTGGAATGATTTTCTTACTCCAGAGTCAGATACTTCTCCTAATATGATTGGTTCAAGCGATTTCCCAAAATATTTTTTCCCATGATTTGAATCAGCAATACGTTATATGGATATTTCATTAGGGTAAAATATAGAGGGGGCTGAGAACAAAATGAAGCGCGCTACAAGTTACTAAGTAAACAATAAAAGCTGAAAGTTTAATGTTAAACTGCCTTTTTTTGCTTATTTTATGGAGCCGTCCTCCATTTTTAATTAAAGTTAATCCTTGAAGTTTGGGCTAGCGTACGCATTGGATAATGGCCCACATGACTTGGTCTTCGCTCCCCACTGAACCCTCGAGGAATATGAGGATGGATCTAAAACTTTATCCATATCTTAGACACAGATACGTTCGATAATATGTAAAAGTTAATAAATCCAGGGTTAAAGTAAGGCAATGAAATTATTGAGATCACTAATTTTTTGTTACTGAAGGTGAGAAGATATAGATTTATGTTTAAATCCAATAATGTCTTTAAACTGAAGTATTTTTCACCCAATACAAAACATTTTAATGCTAAATGAAAAATTTCATATTGAACCCAAACTTGATCCTATTTTTTTCCTTAACTTTATTTTTCAACTTCTATGGAAATACAAAAAAACCTTGAGTAGAAATAGAAGGATAAGAAAATGAAGATGCCACCTGTGTCCTGGCACCCTGTTCATATATGAAAATCCTTTTTGAAACATCAGCATCTGGGCTTTGTTTTCTTCAGTCGCTTTGAAAAACACCTTGATCCACGTTAAAATCAACTTTTGCATATAGTTCCTCCATTTTCCTCAGCAGAATATCAAGTTTCGAGCTTTATTTTTCTTGAATAGGTCGGCTATGTTAAATTCTAGTACTACAACTTTATCAGCTGCGACAAGTTTCCCTGGTCTATATAAAAAAACGGATGCATGCTCCTTTAACGACAATATATGTTTTAAATATTGAGCAGAAACTTGATGTTATCGTCATCTGATTCATTCTTTTTTCTTTCGTTTTCTGGATAAAATGCTTGATACTATCTCTCATTCTAAATTTAATTTTTATTTACTTGTTTCTTTGGGTAATTATTTTGAGGAGTTAAAAAGATTGAGCCAATGACAAATTCGAGTATCTGAAACCGGAGGCAACAAACTTTATGTGTTATGTCCTCTTTCTTTCTACTTAAGTACTTAGCATAATAATTTAATTTAAATTCACATTGATAGATATTGTCTTCTGTGCTCGTGAAAATTTGAAAAGTATTTTTTGAGAATTCGTATTATTAGTTCGTTAAATCGACATAACGTTTCTTTTGGCAACGGTCTACTTTGAACATACTTATAATACACTTGCCAATGGTTGCTTACTTGCTCCTTTCAGCTACCTTTTTGAAAAATTATGTCAATTCCCAAGGGACCATGTTCAAATAAACTTGCAAACGCCTTGACTGTTTGCTGCTATTCTTTTTTCTCGCCTCTTTAGATCTCACAATAAGTTAGGTCTGTGAATAAGGAAACAAACGCTATTACTGGTATTCTAAAAAGAGAAGGTTGATACTCGCACAAGATTACATGCTCTATCAGATCCACATTGGATAACACTTACTCTTGAGGCAAGTTAACTGTTAAATATACTTTGTGGATCCATGTTGCTTAGTTCAATTCTTTGTTCGTGGTTAAATTAATGGTTTATCCACTTGAAAAACTTCCAGGTTCAACTTAGCCTTTGCTTATATCATGATATGTCGAATCATTTATTTGGCATCTCCGACATTTGGGGTGCCCGTGAGATTTTCATTCAGTCTTGGTGACTTTTGACATTACAACTATAAAGTTTTAAGAGTACGTTCAAATTCTAAGTTTTGTTTTTTAAGGATCAAACTAGCATTCCTCCAGTTATTAGAGTCCAATCACCAATACAATCACTCAGAAGTTCCGTGAATTTGGTACTATATTATTAAACAATATTTATGCAGTCACACATCCTCAAAAAACTGAAATATTTGCAACTTATGTTTATGCAGATTATGTAGGATATAGGTGATATTGTTTCACATATCGGAACCAAACACTGAAGGCTCTTGCTAAGAGGGATCTATTATATTTCATTGTTTCATCAAATTCAAGAAATAAACAGAAAGTCATGGCTATCTTGGATAAAAGTTGTAATTATCATTGTAAATATGTAAGATTAAAGGAGTACTGTATAAATAACAACCAAATCTGAATCTTATTATTAAAACTTAGAAATAAAACAAGAATTAAGTGATTTATATTTCGCTTTTATCGCGAATTGTTTCTGAATACCACCTCACAACTGCTGCTATTATGACTACAGATGATGTTTCCTAGCTTCACCTGCTTTCTATAAAAAGTTGACCCCAGTTATATGGAAGCAAAACGAAAGCTAAAAAGCGAATTAGTTTGCATGCCTATGAACCAATATATTATTTTTCTGAGTCTAATTACTTAATAGCAGCTTTGCAGAGCATATTTTGGGTACCTCTAGTGTGTCATATGAAACACTTGGATTTATACCCGGTAGCTAATTCCTGAGATATATTCTATTCAATGAATCTTAACTTCATGTTGCGGTTTAAGGCCTTAAAATTCATATTCTACTAAAACAGAGCCCCAATACTATGGGAATATATAGTGCAAAAAGCGTAGCAATTGTAGTATCTTCAGCTGCATTTCGCTTCATTGTTTAGAATCTTGGTTCTACACCTAAGGGGGAACTTTTCCAAGATGTTAATAATTTTTTTTATCGAACTTGAAGCTAAATAAGATAAGAGATTGTGTTTAAACTCAGCATAAACGCTATCAACAAAGATTTGTGTTGAAGACAATGCCACTCAATAGCAATTACTAGCGCCAAATCTGTTTGTAAGGGAAGAAGCTTCGGTTTCACAGTAATCCTCTGCGGAAATGTTAGTCGGTTTTCCCTTGATTGACACTTTCAATCTGTTGAATCACTTTTGAGGAGCTTAGAAAAGCCATCGTTTAACATTATAAAAAAATGAAGCGTTCTGATTTGCTCCCTCAAAATGTTGTACCGAGGTGCACGTCCTTGCAAATCCTGCAAATGTAGCTAAACATCAATACAGCAGTAATGTAGCGTGAATATTTCAGAGTTATAAGTTATTTGTAACAATTGAATAAACCTTAGTTATCTTGTTTCAACGTGAAATTAAAATATAACAAGATCAGCCAAGTATGAACTGAGGCTAAATTGATTGGAATTAAGAGGAAAGGGAGCAGGATGGGATGGAGCTTCTATATAAACACAGAATTAATTTTGCTAGAAAAAACTTCTACAATAATATTCTAGAATAATCCGAAAAAACAAATTACTCAAAAGTGCAAACACGATCATCTTGGTTAGAGTACTGGTCTAGAGTGAGTCTCAGTGAATCGCCATATCAAATGGAGGAATTGTCTGATTATTACTGAGTGAAGATTGAATTACTTTTTTAAGAAACATATGAAGCTTCTTATCTTTTTTTTCTAGAATTGCCTTAATTTCTCAAATATTCTTTGAATGAGTTTGAGATCTAGGATCCTAGATTCCTTAATGTAGGGCTTTACTCAGGTGGCACCCCTACTCTTGGCATACCCAAAAATATTATTATTGATATGAGTTGAGAGTTGAAATAATAAGCTTACACTCCTTACGTAATTTTTCAGATAAATGGCAATTAACGTTAAACCACGAAAAAGGAAGCACTTATTAATTTTATTGACTTTTCGTAAATATTGGAAAATTATGTTAACGTTAACTAACGTTAAACCTTATGCAAAACCCTAACGACAGCTGTCAAAGCATCTATTGACTTGCCACGTGGCAATTGCTATATGAAAAAGAATACTAACCGTTTAAAACAGAACAACAAAGCATAGTAAATGAAGAGACTAATTGGGTTTGGGTTATTATGTTTCGTAGCCGGTGAGTCGAAACAGTCAATAGAATTGATTGAGGAGGCTTTCGCTAAGCTACCCATTCCTGAAAACCACAGTTTACTAGGTTTAAAGCATTTAGACAATAAGGAGTATGAAGTCCAACTGAGGCAGCTTTGGGATCAAAGGCAAGCTGAACTGATAGAAGCCTACGCACAGATAGCAAAGGAAGAGAATATGATGAAGAATCTTATGCTCTCGTTGCTGGAATCTGAAACGGATAGTGGAGACTGTGAAGTTAACTCAGAGAGTGAATGCTCTCCTAGGTACCTTCAAGAGCTCTCAAATTTTGAAAAGATTATTTCCATAGAAGATTTTGTTCAAGATTTTGATAAAGCAAAAGAGTTTGTTCAGCTCGGTGGAGTGGAAATGGCACAAACGCTGCTCAAGTCTTACAAAAACGAATCTAAGAATGCAAAGGAGATTGATGGTTTGTACTACTTAATAGGTACGGCTTGTAAGTATAATGAAGACTGCCAAACAAAAGTGAGGAACACCGGACTTTTATACGAACTTACAACAGTTCTGAAAGACGAGTTTATTTCTAGTCAAAAATTTATGTATGCTTTGGGAAGCGTAGTAAGAGGAAGTAAGGAAAATGCCGAGGTATTCTATGTGTTAAAAGGGTTAGAACTGCTGTTAGATCAACTTGATAAACATATTTTAAAAGAAAGAATTTCATTCAAGGAGTACGACTATTCTACACCTGAAAAGATGATAAATCTTTTAGTTGACATTAAGGATGGAGAACACAATTCCGAGAATCTTGCTTTATTTTTTAAAAAGTCAAAAAATACGGCTAGATTTAAAGCGTTAGCTGATATTGCTGGTAGTTGCGGATATAGGGGTTGCGGACGGCTCCACCTGGGATTACTCAAGCTCTTGGTTTGATTCTGATCATTCTAGCCTCACTGTTCTTTGGAGTTTCATATTGTAGATCTTGGCTGAAACCTTGTTATCACACTATGTTTTACGACGTGCTACATTTTGGCCTCAAACGCTTTTATTCTCGAAGAGACAACTTACTCGGGCGTCCATTTCAACTCAAGTAAGATATTAAGAAGTTAGCTGAAGAGTTCAAGTATATTTTAATGTTAAGACCAAATGTTGAGGAGTTTATATCTGGCATTGATTGAAGCGATTGGAGGAGTACCAACTAATATGCACATGAATATGTCCTCAAATTTTCGTAGGATCTAAATGATATTCTCAACATGAGCCACTCCTTGTTTATTTCTTCATCAATAGCTTCCTGCGAATCTTATCTAGCACAGGGACCCCTACTTCCACATCATATCTCATTGACCAAAAACTCTTTTGCAAACTGTTGTGTCCCTTGAACTGAATGTTTTTTTGCGCTGGATAACCTTTCAGGCTTTAGAGTTTCCTATATATAGTACCAATATCAGAGATTAACATGTGCTCGTTTCTTTCAGTTCTTTGAATACGGTTCAGGAACTCAACTTAGCTTAAACTTTGGAACATTATATACCTTGTTGAATTTTCTTAGAAAATAAAAGTTAAATTAGAACGAAAAAAAACTTTTCAGCACAGTTTCTAAACAGATTTTAATATGATATATCCTCTTTGAACCACCCAAGAAAGCAGTTGTATTGTGTAGTCCATGTTACTACAAGCCTATGTCCTAAGAGTTCAAATGCACTAAGCTTCAAATAAGGCTTTGTTTGGTTAAATAATTTTTCCGGCGACAATAAGAAAGCAGAGTCACTATCTCAAGGTGAATTCTCACTTCAAAATAACCATAACATGACATCAAAGTAGTACTTGCCATTGTTGTTTCAGACTGGTGAGAATTACACAGAGTTAGCCTTGAACCAAGCCATGTTGCGCTGATCTTGTCATTGTCGCTTATTTCAAAATAGAATTTAGAAACATATGAATATATGGAATCTCTATTAAACGAGATGATTTGTTTTTTTGGGGTAAAAAATACTTCATCAGGCAAATTTTGGTCGAGTTGTGTTAGCATGTTTCTAGCAAGGGAGTTATTCCTTGCTTTGTCTCATTGTGCAACTTACCACAATATTTGCTTCTGCTGCCGAATAATTTTCTTCAACTAAAAAAGCTGATCTTGTTTATCTGTACAATGAAAACCCAGACCTTAAGTTTGCATCCAAATTCTAGAGAGGGAGATAGAGAAATGAACTAGAATATAGTACAAGCTTTCTTGACTTCAGTCTCACACATTCAGTTCAAACCCAAATATAAAGACAAAAATGCTGATGAAATGAAAGACCTTTTGCTTCTCATTAGACGAGCAAAGAAATTAATCAAGCTCGATATTGTATCTCCTGCAAGATTGCAGTGACCAGCTTCGACTCGAATGTCCTCCTACTCCTTTTGGATTCCTGCAATTTATTTTCCATTGAACTGAAATATAAAGAAGCACTATCTTCTAATTGATCTATCAAGAAAGAGGCCTGGGCAAGTTCGTCATCAGCTTGGGCAGCCTTGTAATAAACATCTACAAAAGAAGCGGAGTCGGGGTACTTTAGCTTTCTAAGATCTGATAGCTCTTTCATTTGGTCCTGGCAGTTGTCTGCGATGAGTTGAGCTATGTGACTTGTTCTAGGTTCAATACATTGCAATGATGTAAAATATTCCCCAACATTTTCCCATGTAAGTGAATATTCCAAGGGCAGATTTATTTTATCCATTTCCAGTACAATAGGAGAGCAATCATTTGACACGGCCTCACTTAGTCTATTTCCACTTTGCACATTATCAATATTATTTATTATTAAACAATACTTTGAACCTTGAAGCATGTAGTCCCTTCTGTGCAGAAGATCTGTTTTGTATTTTTCCAATTTTAGATGATATTTCAATCCTCTGAAACTAAACACTTCTTTCAAGTCTTTAATCAATTTTTTTAGTACCCTAGACTGCGCAGTATTTGCTATCACTTCATCAAAGTACAAACATCTTTCTTTTTTAGTTTCTATAATTCCAGCTGGAGATGTCATCAATGGAACTAAAATAGAGTTATGAGATGCTTCTGCTCTTTTGCGCACATAAATATTATTATTAGTGGTTGCCACAAAACTGTTTAAGCCGGAGTAGAAGAATAAATGAAATAGGTTACTTCCTAACATCTTTTCTGCGAGTTTTGTTCCAATCGGATAACTTAGCGAGAAAAATATTGTGCGAAACTCTAAAACTTCCCTTCTTCCATTCAAACTCAAGAAAACATCACTTACTCTCTCCTTGTGTGAAGATTCCCCACATTGAGAATCCAAGAAATAACTTAGCGTTGGTAGAAAATCAAGTATTAGAACTTCAGCCTCACTTATATTATACGTTCGATGCGGGTTGTCTTTGAAACTTTGGAGCAAAAAGATATCACTTATATACGGAATAAGTGAAGTCTCAAGGTTCTCGTTTCTTTGGAGTTCTTCAAGAGTGAACTCAAGTTTTTCCTTGGTAAAACCTAGAGTCTCACGAAAACACTGGAGCACCTCAGAAGAACCTAGTTCCTCCATTATGTAAAATTTAGGAATTTCAACTGGTCTTTTAATTTTATCCGGTTTTTCCATTTCAAATTTACAATCGTCTATTGTCGGTGCCAGTGTAGGATGGTTTGTAGGCGCGAGAGGATTAATCTCTGTATGACCAAATCCTTTTATATTTTTGTTAGACTCATCAAAAAGATCATCTAGCACATCTATAGTTTCCGTATGCTTTTCTGGAGTAGATGCAACCGGGCTTAACGTTGGTGAAGAGGTCTTGATTGGAGAACGGGTGGGAGAGGATGTCGATTCAGGAAGTTTATTAACTTTTTTGGGAAACTCAGTAATTGATTTTTCACGTTTTATTCTTTGTTCTGGAATATTTGGGCTCGTACTTGGGCTTTGTGAGATGATCGAGTGCTCTACTAAATCTGAGTCTGCTACAGGCTCGGAGATATTTGTTGCAGGGAAGAGAGTTACAAACAACAATCCGGCTATAGTCCCAAGTATAAATGACTGAAAATTATAATTTGTAGGAAATTTACTCTAATAACTCTTGCATTCTTGCTTTTCATAGTACGTCCCTGGCCTGTTCTGTTCTCACTTTGAACTATAAAAAAAATTGTTTGCTCCATGTGGTAATGTTATATTGACTAAATTTTTGGTATTCTCATTTGAGTGGAAGAAAACGGTTGACCGTTAACTTAACTGTAAACAAAAATAACTTCCTATATGAACAGCAAAAAAGATTATTGCATGAATATAGGGGATAACTCGCAAGGAATACTAGCTTCCCATTTTTCTTAAGTTAAAACCTAGTATGAATATCACCAAGGCTTAGAATCAGAATTGGAGAAACTGTATTGCTCAAACAGTTAAAGGATATGTCATATGTGAACGGAATAATCTGCAATAATTCTATTTATGTAAACAAGAAATGCTGTAATTTTTTCATTAATTTTCTATATGAATTGTCAACACTTATCCCAATTTTTTTAGAGAATTATCTCCTTCATACAAAAATTACACTTATTCTAGTGGGGAAGTATCACTAGTAATCTTCATTCCATTTGCCTTATTAATTTCATACAATACTAGGCCTCATTCAAAAATACACACAGAAGCACAAAAAAACCCAAATGTCTCCTGGCTGTCATACCATTGACTCAAGATGTCTGCACTATAAGGGCGATATCATGTTCTAAAGTCCTCGACCTAAGAATTTGGCGGGAGTTTCTGTGCCTCCAAGAGCGTTGTAGCAACAAAAGAGTATGTATTAAAATAGTACTATGCGTTTCTTTAAAGATTATTCTATACTTACCGAGAAACGAAAAATAATAACAGTAGATTGTATCTCGACGCAGTCTATTCTGAAGGTTTTCTTAGGTTGTCTTGTTTATAGGAAAACTTCTTGAACGGTTTAGCTAACGTCTTTTTTAATTTGTTTCTAACCTCAACTGGTTTTTCTATTCTTGGTGCTGAGAAATTAAATTTTGGTTTAAATTGAGTAATGGCACTAAACCTGTGCCTTCCTTCTCGGCGGGTTTCTAGGACTGACATAAACCTATCCCTATGGATCTTGATTGGTGCCAAAGAGTTTTCCACAAATGATTTTAAATTCGATACACCAGCAAATTGAGATTTAAAGTATCCTCGATCAATTTCTATCAAAACATCAATTGCATCGAAGAAGAACTCTTTTCGAACATACACGTATATGATCTGCCAACTTAGCAGAACCAGTACAACGAATAGAGAAGTAGCCCATGAGATTCCTGCATACTCGGCTTCTCTATATAGGTACGGGGGATCATCTATTACAAACATGAACGGTAAGTAAATAAAAAGCAGAACAAGAAATACAACTAGAGTTACCACAGTGTAGGAGTCCGTCAAGCCAATTTGCATAAGCATCATCGCAAATACGAGAATGTTATATATCATTGCACCCAAAGAATATAGACTGCCAGTTGGAGGATGAAAGTACATTGCCAGGAAAAATATTATGCAACCATGAAGCAGAGCTCGAACACAATGAAACATTGCCTCTCTAAAGCTTGAAAGTATTGCTTTTTGGCCAATGAAATACGTCCAAGGATTATTGAGAAGAGTCTCTTTCGATACATATCTATCAGAAAGAGCAGCTAAAGCAATAATTATATTTCCAACATACCCAAACAGAGTTTGATAATAAGGGTTCACCAAGACTAGCTGTCCAGAGAGAAGGCAGTAGAAAGTGAATAAAATCAGAGTCATAGTAAGTACAACCCATGAATAGAGGATAAACTTGACCATCTTTGTATTTCTTCTATAATTCCAACTCCCGTGGACAACAAGAAGGTTTACGATGAAACGAAACTGAGCAATACTAAAATCTGCATTGTTTGCAGCTTGCAAGCCTTCTTTTCCACTAATACCAACCCCGATGTGAGCAGCTTGAATCATGGAAACATCATTAGCACCATCACCGATGGCCAAGGTTATGTTTTCAGTTCCTAACTTTTTGTTTATTGAAAACGAGCTAATCAAGTTTTTTAAAGAAATTTGCTTCATCCAAGATAAACTAGGTTTGCCTGGTGGCTCATTAATTAACTTAACGAGCAAACTTTTTTGCTTAGGACTTACCCTGCAGCCAAGCAGCACTTCACAAAAGTTTGTAAGCTGATAGAACTTTCTCTGTGTTTCTGGATCCCCTTTTTGTTCAGCTAAGATTTGCTCAAGCGCACTACCTGTAACAATTATTGCGATAGAATCCCCTTGAACGCCTGTAGGGAGACCTCTTGACGTTTTCTCTTCATGAACTGCATCAGACAGTAGTTGAAGTGCTTCATCAATTTTTTGAACAAGATCTTCCTTTTCCTTTCCAATGAGCTCAATTTGAAGCATATCAGAATCTAATAATCTGCAGCTCTATAAATCATTAAAAAAACAAAACATACAAGAGCAATGTTAATTGCTGTTTCAACTTTGTCACCAGTGGCAACCAGGATTTTAATACCTGCTTCCCTTAGTTTTACGATCGACTCTTTCACACCATATTGCAGTTCATCCTCTATAGCAGTTGCCCCCAGTAACCTAACATTCTTCTCAATTTCTTCCGCTATATCGCTTAGAGCAGCTTTACGACTTTCACCAGGAAGTGACGCAGCTTCATTAAACTTTTGTAACCAGTTCTCAGCTTCTTCTTTAGAAACAGTTTTACCTGCATAGACTAAACCTCTAAATCCAGCCCAGGCGTATTTTAGAATCTGCTCTTCAATTTTTTCACGGGAAGGATCACCGCCAACCGTTCTATCAAAAATAAAGTTTTCGGCACCCTTCATTAAGAGTTCATATTTTCCAGTTTCCAAATTTTTAAGCAGCAGAGACATTCTTTTTCGAGTTGAGTTAAAACTGTTTACTGCAAGCACCTCAAAACTAAAAATCTCATTATTTTCATTGTTCCTTATTTTGATTAATGATTTCCCACCTTCAATTAAGGTATAACCAAGTTTTTGAGCTCCAATAACAAGAGCTTCTTCGTCAGGGCCTTCACTGTTATATCTTATATTTCCTTTCTCGTCGTGATCAACCAATATTGTATGACACAAAGAAAGCGCCTGAACAAAATCCAAGGCCTCCTCACGATTTTCCTTATCTTGGGTTACATCGCTTACAAGCTCCTCAACGAGGTCAACCCCCTGTTTATCTTCTTCACCTCGAGCAATCTTTTTTTCTGAAGCTGGGTTCTCATTAAGAAATAAAGTTGAGTCAGCTTTTTTTATTGTTGCAAAATCAACGAGCTCTTCTTCTTCGTTTGGATTAAGACCACTTTTTTTCGAGGGTATAGTAAATCTAACCGTATGTGTATTTGCTCCAGAATTTTTCTCCGGTTCTGCATCAGGTTGTTTACTAGCTTTATGCTCTTTTAAAACAGATTTAAGTCCAAAGGAATGTGTTTGAGCAGTAATCCCAACCAACTTCATAGAGTTTTTTGTAAGCGTTCCTGTCTTATCACTAATGATATGTGTAACTTGACCAAGTTCACTAACAAGATTATTTGCTCTACACTTAGCATTTACAGAGTTGTGAACCATGTGAGGATCATTATTCACGTATTGAGATTGCATGAAATTAATTACTTCTAGAGCAGTGTACATTGTAATTGGAATCATCCCACTAAATAATATTGCAAATGTCAATAAGTAAGCTAGAAAAGGTGAAAGAAAAAAATCATCTATAAGCTCTACATTTTTGAAATACCAAAAATTTTCTGTCGATTCTGTATTATAAACTAATAGGGCAGTTATTATAAGAACAAGAATACAGTAAATAATGAAAATGAAGTAAACCATACGATTTGCGAATTTATCAAGAGAACTAAATTTTTGCGGCGTTTCTTTCTTTGATAAAATTAGTTTGGTTTCCATTCCTGCATACATCACCATCCCATAAATAAATGGAGTATTTCTCAACTCTGAACCTCTAAGTATTAAATTAGAAAACTGCAGTGGGAGTGAATATCCTGTCGAGGTTGTAAACCGACCAGCAAATTGAAGATATGAGTTCGGTTGCTCATATTCATAAATACCTCTTGTTTTTTTATAAACATCAAGATCTACTTCTTCTGCATCGCTAAAACTAAACTTTGGTGTATTCTTGATCTTCAAATTAGTCTCTCCATCAATCCCAGATGTTTCAATATAACAAATATCTGATGCGTCTGGAACACTAGAATACAAAAAAAGGATGTCTGCAGGAATCTTTTGCTTGTTATAAATTTTCACAATATCTCCAGGTTTCAGAGATCTCCATTCTGTTCTCCTTTGAGACACAGATTCGTCATCTTCGGAGTAAACTAGCTTTATCACTGGTTGGTTGTTTACAACTTGATCATCTTTATGTCTACTATAATCTGAGAAACCTTCAAACAGAAGAGTTATAATTATAACAAAGAGAAGGAGTAGAATTACACCTGTTGGATTATAAGGAACAAGAAACAAATCCTTGTCATCAACAGTTACAGACTCTCCAAAGATACTGAAAATTACAATTACTAGATAAAAAGTATTTGCAAATCTCTTAAACTGTATTGCCGTTGCTTTTGGAAGGAAATTCCATATTGTATATTTATATGTTCTCACCTCATTGTCTGTTCGTCTATAATCCAGCAGAAACTCATCATCGGGATCTTCCTCAGGACTTTGAGAATCCCTAGAAGCATGAAAAATGTCTTCTTTTTTGCTTTCTTTTATGTCCAACCTTATTAATTTTGGTTTTTGTCCAGGCGGAGGTACAGAAACTGCTCGGCGTAACCAGAAGCAGGTGTCTAATTGAAAAAACTTGAAAACTCTTTGTAAGATGGAAGTTTTTTCTTCGGCAGTAGTGGGTTTTTGAAAGAAGCTGTTTTCTCGTGCAAATTGGGGGATCTCAGAACTCATTCTAGTGAGAGCAAATAGATTTAGAGTTTAGATGCTCTTGCTGAATTTCGGGCGTGTATCGCTAAGAAACGTACGCTCGGAGGTACACCAATGCCAAAAACGTGGTAATCCAACATTGACAATTTTCTCAGGAAAAACAACAGGAAGTTGACACTCTGCGCAACTTCAGAGTTAGTTTCACCATGGATTGAGTAAGCCTTCTTGTTAAACTAATAGGAAAATTATATTGAATTCGCTTAAACTTTATATAGAAATATTTAATTTTGAATAACTATTACTTGTTCGATATTATAGCTCCAGTTAAGAGTTACAATCCAAGGTAACAAAACACTAAAACATAGAGGTGGGTTGCCTTACCTTGCTACCTGTCTTTACCCTATTGAAAGTATGAAACAGATATTTCTCCTTATAAAATTTTATTTATATTTATCTGAGTATATTTTTGCTCCTATTGTCCAATGAAGGGAAAATATAAATCATTATTAACTGACAGATTTGCATCACGTACGACATTGTAACGTATGCAACTTCCTATGAGAGAGTGCATCGTCTTTATTATTGAGTGTGGTTAATACAATTTTATTCCATAAATATCATTAATTTCTGCTTTCTTTGTGATAAGAAAAGAATTGTATTTACAAGGACGACTACATTGTACACTTGCTCCTCTGCCGTAGAACATGTGTAGTACTCTGATTAATCTAATCTCCCTTCTAACATGAATAGTAGGGTATTAAAATTGTCAACAGTCCCAATTATTATAGTATCCCTAAACTATAGAGTGGCTACATTCATGGATACTGAATGTTCTCTGAAGTTTCTTTATGGGGAATGCTTCAATGAGAGATATTGTGTTTGTGACAAAAATCTTCGACTTTTCTCTTATTTGCACATAATAAAAACCTGAGGTGGCACTAGATAACAGAAATATATATTAAACCTGTTTGATAACTTCCAATTTATTTCGAGTTATAATAAGATTTTTCCTCTTGGCTTGAGTAGAATATTATTCTAGTGTCTGAGTCACTTAAGGTTTTAGACATATACACCATCAATACTTGTTATTTTTTTACCTTGATTTTAAATGTTTTAGATGTTCTCATGTTTCTCTATAGTTTTTAGATACTCCAGTATTATGTAATTACAATTTTCTAGGTGAAGAGATACCAAAGCAAGATCATCTTCGTTTCTTAACTCCATGTTGTAGACAGAACCAAGTGGATTATCAATAATGGTCTAAAAGAATTAGGGTTTAACCCTACTATCAATATATCATACTATTTTATATTTAATATTTTTATTGCAGGTTGAGCTCTACAATAATCTAAGGAGATCCCACTTAGTTAAATAAATACAGTAGTTCAATGCGCAAGCTGTATGTTCTACTAATTCCACTTTGCAGTAGGAGCTAATTGATTAGCATACGTACATCATGATAAAAATCATCTTCAATCAAATGATCCTGATTATTAATCTAATTTTAAATAACAAAATATGGATTTCAATTCATCTCAAATAATTTTAATTTATTTCTAATAGCTAATTTATTGACAAGAGTAAAAAGCGTCATATGGATCAGATACTGTCTACAAGCGGATTACTCCTGCAAAATATGGCCCAGCTTTTGAAGATTTGTAGAAATTTTGAGTCTGAATCAAAATTTTAAAATTGAGTGCACCATTGCCTAGTGATCGTAATACTCCTGATAACCAGAATCAACAACAGGAATAACTTGATTGTTGTTGATTCTTAGCATTATGCATGACTAGTTATGTGTACCACCTAGGTAACTTACACAAAAATCAGAATTAGTGAGTTTCCACATTATCAATTTCGAGAGAACAAACCAGTCTACTTTTTAAGCTTATATATTTGTGCTGACCGCAGCAACTGGTTTTTTTTCAGGTCATCTCATATTGTAAAGATAAAGCATGTAAAGTTAGATGAGTTGCAAAATTTGAAGATAATGTTCCTTGAATGGGCAATTTCTTATTTTTCTTGGCAATGCTATTTTAAACATTCAGAGGAAGACGAGACTTATGTAAACTTCTTTTAGCTAAGACAATTCACATATATATATGTAAAGAATGTGTGCAGTTACATAACAGTTGTTTTTTTGTTGAATTTGGATGATACTAAGAGGATGATAAGGTTTGTTCAGAACTAAGTACATGAAGGTAGTGCTTGAGGGTTGGGCTATGAAGCATAGTTTCCAGTTGAATCTTAATTAATAGAAGAAACATTTGGATGTATCATGGGAGCGATATATGCTTATCTTTGTTCCCTTTTAAAAATGAATGTAAGTTTGATAGGTGAATATCTGGCTCGTATGCTTAGATGATGCCTGGACCAAGAACACAGGTCTGTATTATCATGGTACGAAAACTCTAGTTAGAACTATTGATGTCTTAAACGATGGTTTTGGTTTATTTCAAGTGCGAAAATTATGATTTTCCAGCCTTTATGTTGCATCCTGTATGAACTGCTGTGCTGATCAAGAACATTGGGGTGTTATTATTCTGGGCAAAGCATTAGCAGTACTATGCTGGATGTTTGCTTCTTCTCTCAAATTTTTCATAGCTGCTTTGTCTCCCTTCTACAAGATACACGAAATTATTTGTCAGAACTAGATAGCTCAGAAATTACTTCAGGGTTACATTGCATGTTCTTGAAGCTTTAAAACTGCTCAACAATGAAATTGTTTTTCTTGCTAACTTTACTTATGAACAGAGTGCTCTTAAGTCGTAAGAGAAATGTCTATTATAGCGAAAGACGCGTCAACAAGCTAGAAAAATTAAAATTTGACTTTGGTAAGGGCAATAAAAGCTTTAAGAATAATAAAGTAATTCAATGCCCTAGCTAAAACAAGTGAACAGGCAAGCTCAGGGCCTATTTCAGCCTGTCTAAAGATTTTTTTCAGAAATTTAGAGTAATAAAGTTCATCCAATTCAGAGTTCAACATTATTGTTACTCAACCTGAAGCCAAAAGTAATCCATTATCTCTATCGGCTAGATAGCAACTAACAAAAGTACCACTCGCCTTTTAGCTGCATCATAATTATGGGGGAAGGTTGATTCATTGCTCATTTATCAATAATATATTTCCGCATATCTTTCTTATTGATTGATTTTGATAATTCCCCAACCAGTTTGAGTGATTATTGATAATCAGTTTATTATCAATACAAGACTGCGTCACAAGGCCCTGAGCTAAACAGCCAGAATAAATCGTTTTCGTCTTTTTGTACCTTACTCAAAGCCTCAAAAAATTATCCAGATGGTCCAATCACATTCTGTTACTGGATTCTTCGCATGTCATGTGGTCAGTTTTTAAATGTTTTCATATGGTGCAGAAAATAACTAAGAAATTTTTGGAAACTAAAAACAGGATCGCATAGCACATCCTTATTTTGATAATCAATTGATAATCGGAATTTAATTAGAATGATTTGATAAGAATAATAATCCAAATTCTCTTATTTATAGTCGGAATCAAAATAATCATTAAATAATTATTAATAATCTTCATCAAATCCCACAATAGGGAACTCCATAATGTGATTTGCACAACCCATATATTCACTTACAGCAGATTTAATCATGTCCTTGGGCTGGAAATTAATGAAGATTTTGACGGCAGTCTCAGCAGTCTAAACCAATTGGAAAATGCCTTTCTTTTGGAGGAATAAATATTCTAGGACTTTGGTTCACATGTATGCTTCGTACAAACTCTAGGAACTTAAAAAAAAATGATTGTATAAAGGATGTGGATCCTAGAATCCAGTAGTAACCAGGGCTGTGGTAAAGGATGTCTAGTTAAAATTAGACACATCAAAGCTCGGTCATAACAAGTAATTATCTCGCGTGATGTGAGGGAGATTTTAGTTGTAATATGTATTTTACGAAATTGAGACTTGTTATGTCTTGTGAGCCTTAAGCCAAGTTCAAAAAGAGCAAATGAAAATGAATGCGGAGTCTCGAGATTTCAGATGGACATCCGTAGAGGTGACATAAAGCTACTTTAACGAAATTTCTAGCATATTCTCAGAAATTTTCTAAGATTTAGAATTCTGACACGATAATTGACTTGCTAAAATTTCTCAACACCAAATTCTCTACCATCTGTACCCCTAGTACTTACTGCCAAAACGTATTTAATCAGTAAGAATACTAGAATTTTTATCATCAGTTTAAGCTTCCTAGAGTAGAAATAACTAAAACCATTTTAATACTTAAATTTACTTTGTACCTATGGACTACTTGCTCTATAATGAAAAGAATAAAATATGCTGTTACGTGAGCCATTAGAAAAGAAAAATAAGAGCCAATGTCTTAGATAAGACAGTGGGGTTAAGCCTTCAAGAAAAATATATTGCAGAAAACTTTCCATATCTTTGGGGGATGATCTTAATGAACTATTTCTCATTTCAAGTGTCTAAATTAGGGGCCTAAAGTTACATGTTTCTTGTACCCCGAGAATAACACAAATAGATTCGTTGCTGGGTTCAGCTCTACAAATGAAGAAGTAATGGCTTCTAATTGTAAGGAGAAAACTAAAAGCTTAAGATTTAATGATTGTTACATGAATACAAAAACACGTGTATAAGTCCGTTCTCTATGCAATATGCAGTCTTATAATATCCTTAACAAAATATATTTTTTTCAAAAATCTCTTTTGTCAAACAATTTAGAAAATATGGTTTCTATGACAGGGTTCTTGGGTACAGAACTCGGCTTTAGACTCTCTTATTTTCTTTCTAAAGTTCTGCAATTGTCTTTAGGAGCAAGGAATGTTAGATTCGGCACACTAGAATGGAGCAAGTTCGATGATGGTACAAAAAGATGGGTTTATATATAAAACTAACAAGACCTTCTACTAACCTAGTCTGTAAAATAGTTTGCTCTATACACCAAAGTTGCTAGTGATACAAATCTAAAACCTACAGCCAATGCAAACAGAACAGCGAGGTTCCAACCGACGTCATCCTCACTGATGTTCTGGTTGTCCAAAACTGCTAGACACTCAGACCTATAGTCATATCTTTCCTCAAGGGCAGTACAATCTAGCCCACTATCCGTACAATTATCCACACGAAGTTCCAAATTAAATAAATCATCGGCATCACCACAGTCATCAAACTCCAGAATAGCTCCAACAGAGGCAGCGTACTTAATAATTGAAATATATTGTAACCATCGTAACCAGGAAGGAATACTATTAATAGGAATAAAAAGTCCAGAAAAAAGCATTTGTGGAAAAAGAAGAACTGGACTGTATTCTTGAGCAGCCTTAGCATCAGAAACTGCTGCACCAATCACCTGTCCAAGACTAGATGCAGCAATCGCTGTCAAAGCACCTAAACAAACAACGTAAAAGAAGTTTGCAGTCATTCCCAAAAGAAAATACATCACAATAAAAGTAAGCAAAGAGGATATAAAGTGTTCAGGGATTTCGATGACCAGTTTTGAAAGCAGGTAAGACGCACTACCATAAGTTCCAGTTTGATATTCTCTAAGCATGATACCACGATCTAAGGGAAAGTTAAGTAATTGAGGTTGAAGAGCAGCTGAAAATAAACCAATGTATGCAAAGAGTATAGCGGACACTGCTACAGTAACTGTAAAATCACTCTCATCTTGATCCACCGACATATAAAATATTGCTCCAATGATTAAATTCAAGAGAATCTTAGTTCCAAAACTGGTAATCTGCGCCGTTGGATCTCTATGAATACTTTTAAATTCTCGACGGCTTAGCAATTTGATTTCTTTCGTAAATGAAGACAACCTTTCTTCTTCATCTTCGTCAAAAATCCCTGGTCTTGTGTGCAATTCAAGCTCATTATACACCAGAGCAGGTCTTGGTTCCCTATTAATCTCAGGTTTACTGTAGCCAGTATCTGCATTAAACCTAACAAGTTCATCCTGTGGCATTGTTTGTGACACAAGCATTACATAATCAGCTGGATTAGTCAATCCAGGAATTGGTCTTCCTAATAAACTCATAATCTCTGGCATTTCAGTAACTGTTCCATTATACATAATAGAACCTTTAGAAAGGATCACAACATTTTCAAACTCATTAAACACTTCAGAACTTGGTTGATGGATGGTACATAAAATACAGGATCCAGTTACTTTTCCAAGATTCTGCAGGATCTTAATCACCTTCCAAGCATTGAAACTATCTAATCCACTAGTTGGTTCGTCCAAAAACAAAAGCTTTGGATTTGTTACAAGTTCAATGCCAATGGCAACTCTTTTTCTCTCACCGCCACTAACTCCACGTAAATTCACACTACCAACTTTAGTATCTTGCACATGCGCTAATCCAAGAGATTCTATCAAATCTGTTACAATTTGATCTCTCTGTTCGTCGTCATCCGCAATACTTGCGGGAAGGCGTAAGCGCGCAGAGAAATCCAAACTTTCTCTTACAGTTGCGGTTGGAAATAAAAGATCATCTTGCATAACATAGGCAACTTTTCTCCTGTATTCTCGAGGCTCCATAACAATACCGTTCACTTTAATTTCAGCTTCAACTCGCTTTTTTCCACCGGTAACAACCCTTCCAGCCAGCACATTCATAAGAGAACTCTAAGAATGAAACATGAAAAACTCAAGGTACCTTTCCAGCACCACTTGAGCCCATTAAAGCTGTTATTTCTCCAGCATCTATTCTTCCTGTAATACCGTTTAGAATCTGTTTATCGTTAATGAAGTAATTGACGTTGTTGAACTCTAATGAAGTACGTTTCTTCTCATCTGCTTGGAAATAGCTGAAGTGTGGATCAAAGTCAACACCACCAAACACATCTTCAAAAGATTTTCTGTTTTCCAGAACATACGATGCTTTAGACATTTTTCTGTTTGTTTCTATTTGGTTTTGTTTTATGCTACAGTTCAGTGTGCTTGAGAAGGTAGCACTCCAGAACACTTTTCCGACAACTGCCTCCACTCATCAACGTTTTCCTCAAGGTTGATGCTTCGGCTTTCGGGGATGCATCCGGAACGTGTGGCACTTCCGAGAAGAGTCATTGCACAACTGCATTGTTCGCCTTTTTCTTCCTTACCGAATATTCTTTAAAGGTTGCACTTTATTCTTGGGCATTTAATTTCTCCGAGTTGTATTCTTTTTCTGGGAATTTCCCAAAATAACTATGGATAGAAAACATATATATTTTTTTTTCTTTTCGAAGAGATTAAGTATTTTCAGGGTTCGGTTTTTTGGCACATGTGTCAATAAACCAAATTCAGTTCTCCGATTTTTTTCAAATATTGCAGAAAGAGATTGTTCTCTAAGAGCTTGAGTTTTTGCTATAGTTACTTTAAAACACATTGTGCTTTTCTGGAACTTAAATATATATATATACATTTTGCATTTATTTATGAGTCTGTTTATCAGGCATGGTATATAGCTAAACACTTTATAGAGTGTTCTAGGGTTAGTGGATTATTTAGAGTAAATTCTAAAGTTTTTAGTTGAGACTTTGGAGATTTAAGACAAACTAATTTTAACGTTCTTATTCAGTATTTTTTTTTTATTTACACTTTTGCAGATTATTCTTAGCCGTCTATCTGTGAACCAATTTTCTCGAGGAAGAAATGTTTAAGCTTTGGTATTGTTTCACCTACTTTATTAAGCACAATGAGATCATCAAAAGCTGGGAATGTTACCCTGGAAATAATATCTCTATATTGTTTTGTGCAAATATTTTTGTAGTTCTACTTTGGTTAATAGTTAAGACAAGCAACTAAAATATATTTTGGAAATATAGGGTTACTTACGAAGTTTTATAGCTAGTCTCAGCTTACTTTTCGAGGGGCTGCAGAACTGAAAATACTCATAGTTAATTTAGATTGTGAATTCTAAGCGAGGAAAATTCAAAACTAGCTTTTTTTACTTCTGGAAGAAGAAGATCATTTTAAAAAAAATGCTTTTAACTCGGGTGGTTTCTATCCAAACAAAAGAACAAAACAAAGAGTATTTATTTTTTTGGCAATTGTTGAACCCTATGTTCTTATTAAAAGCTCATGAAACTGTAGTTATTGTCACTTTTGGCTAATAGATCAGATTACGAATATAATTGTTTGAATTTTCTACGCTGCTTGCTAATAGAGGTAAAGGCTGCTTGAGCATAAGTAACTAAGTTTAACGTTAAACATATGTTGCTGATATGTGCAGCCATAGGAGCTTTTACTTTTCTTAAAAATATTCAGGGCAATCCTCATTGTTACCTACTGAAACGAATACCTAAGGAGGAACTTTAACCGCTTCGTAAAAAAAATACATTTTGCTTATATTTTGAAAAATAATGTTCAGTTGGGCACGAATGCTGAAGCTGAAAAAATACTTAAAAGAAACCAGTTGCTAAACCAAGCTTTTTGGATTCAACATCTTCAACGTACATTATTGTTGTATTCGGCATTCTGTCCATTGCGAATAAAAGTGGTTCAATATTTTTAACTAGAGTAACAACTTAAAAGAATATTATATTCTTTCTAATTCCAGACAATTTTGAGGTGATATTATCAGTATGTTAAACCAAACCAAGGATGTAACGTTTAACAAACTAGATATGTGTAACCTTTCAAATGGTCCTAACGGAACAGTCATTATATTAGCTAGAAGTACCTCAGTTGCCCGGTTGCACAAGAGACAGATCCGACTATTTTCTCTTCAGAGTAGAATCCGGATCTCGTATTGTAGAAAGGTATAGACCAAGTGTATTGACCATATCTCTCATTTCCACCCAAAACCATTTTTTTTGTTATTGGGTTTTATGATTTAATCACCTAGTAGGAAAGAAAGAAGGCAAGAAATAATATCAAGTTCAAAGATTCGTCCTCAAGGAGTGGAAGACACTATATCAGTTGCCTTTCAGGTGTCTTCTGTAGAGCAAAATTCTGTAACTTCCTCATGCAGACTGTGCAGTCCAACAAGAAAAACCGCCTATTGCACTTTTAGTATTTTATGCTGTTCTTGCTTTGTCTTGCTTCTAATCTGTCAGAAGGTTTTCTTTTGGGTTGCAGTTCCTTGAAATACGAAACATGCCTATGCTCCGTTTTAATCAATGTTAATAAAAGAGCAACGAGTAGGCAGGCAGCGGATTTGATAAAAGCTATCAATAATTATTTAATATTTGTTCTATTTTGATTATTTAAAAGAGAATTAGGATCTTGCTTCGTATCAAATGGTTCGCATTTTGTTCTCACTATCCAATGATTTTATTTACAAAATTGGGCCACGCGGCCTTGGCTCAAATAACCAAAAGTTATTCATCTAAGTTTTGCACCGTATAAAACCCCACCCAAAAAACCATTTGGCCTGGGAATAATCTGGTAATAAAATACGGTTGGGCCATCTGACCCATTTCTTAAAGGTTTCTATAGGGCATAAAAATTAGAAAAAAAATGCTTATTCGGCCCACGGCCATATGGCCCAGCTGTGTATTAATAATCATTTAATTGTCAATAATCAATCAAAATGGTAGGAGAATTATCAGAATGAGTCAATAAGGAAAATATGGGCAAACAATATATCAATAAATTACTAATTAATTAAATTCAGTCGCTAGGTGTAGGTAACAGAACAACCTTTTCGATACACTATCAATAGGAAAATATTTCATTATTCTATGAAACAAGTATTCCTACAATTTTACTTGCGATAGGGTTTTCAGAACCAGTTAAATTTGGGCAATTTGACATTATTTTTAACGGCATAATTCATACCAAAAATGAACAGAACAAAAGGTTAAAACTTAAAGCAAACTACCTTTTATGTACAAAATAAATGCCCATTATATTTGAATTTTCTATATACATATTCTTTTAGGGATGCTTGATTCAGTTCAACCTCGGGAATGCTTCATCGAGCTACGTACGTTACCGCTAGAAGTCGGAATTCGAGTTTTAGTTAGAAGTTGTATGGATAGTTGGGTAAATTGTACTATTAGTTTTCTGGATATAGTAAAATCTGTAGAAGACAAACTACTTCCTCATTATAACTATATTCTGAGATGTTAATGGATTGTGATTGCATTGGTTAAGCACTAAAAACAACAATTCCATTTTGGTTTTAAATATGCAGGGAAAGCGGCTATACTATGTGTTTTTTGAAATAAGAATACCCAATCATTCTTGTACTTATCAACAAACTCTTTGTACGAAATTGCTCTAGCCTATGAGTTTTTGTCTTGAGCAAAATACAATAAAAAAGCTTTAATAAGTCTGGAGTTTCAATATAAATGCATAGATCTGCATAATTAAAAATAATTATAACTTCAAATTTTTCCTTTTTTCTTATCTAGGCTACTTCAGACTGGTCTTAGAAAAGCTGGGGTTAATTTTCGTGGTATTTTACTAATTAATAGGTAGGTCTTGAATATTTTATAATTGAGTTTGAGACCAAGTTAAATTGAGCCAAATATTTATTACTTTGGTTTATATTGAAGTTCTTGGGGGTTCTTTCAACACTACTCATAGGAAATAAAAATCTCTCTTCCTCCTATTATCAAACATTGCTCAGAGTTCTTTGCTACTTGGTATCACCCATTCAGGAATATTTGACATTTAAGAGTATCTTTTTCAGAGTTTCTGAGAGCTTGGAAATAGAATACATTGTTAGGAAGTCTATACAGAATACTCCAATTCTCAATCAAAGTTGTTTGTAGACCTAAATTCACAAGTTCTTTAGACTGGAGAGGTCTGTTCAGGCTCTAGACGAGTATATCTTAAGGTATTACACGGGTTGAAGTTGAAAATAACAACATTTAGCCCAATATCGACTTTTCCTAAAAAAAACATTAAAAATATCCTAAAACATAAAATTAAAAGATACATTTTGTATTTTTTTGTTGCTTGGGGCTCTCTAGTACAAATATTTAGGGGATTGTAGCAAAACTGGGTGATTTCGTATTTTCAGATGTGCAGATTCCCAGCATTTGACATTTCTGTGTGAAGTTTAGCTCATTTACAGTGAACTACAGAAGAAAAATCCTGA
The DNA here is from genome assembly GCA_015227615.1 of Labyrinthula sp. Ha. Lineage (NCBI taxonomy): Eukaryota > Bigyra > Labyrinthulida > Labyrinthulaceae > Labyrinthula > Labyrinthula sp. Ha. The sequence goes on from JAALGZ010000007.1 coordinate 1,887,935, forward strand.
GAAATGGTTTTAGAAGTTAGGTATGGTGAATCCCTAGAGCTTGAGAAGAATCATATCATCTATAGAATTGTTCTTCACGATGTTACGTTTGAATGTATGTTTTTTTAGAGATCTACAAACTTAGTGAAAAGGACCCTTAAAATCAGCCTTCTTAGGGTTTAAAATACCCATCCTTATCAAATATCTTGACAAAACACATGGGTAGAAATATTTTTTAAATGTGAAACATATTTTGGGTGATAATATTGTATTTGAGGCAGATTTCGTGACAAAAACTAAGAAATACTATATGCGTTATTTTCAGTAATCGTGTTTTTTTATATACTTTATATTATTTTAATTTTCTTTTTTTTATGAGCAAGTGCTAGGCATAGTTTGCGATATGTTTTGAGCTTTTTAAAAGAGTTAAAAAGGTACTGTAGATTTTATGGCCATTATACTGCATTTTTGAAAAATTCGTTGATAAAGTTTTCTACACTCCGTAATAACAAAAAGGATAAAACACTATTGTTTACTACTAGGTTTAATTTGAGTATAAGAGTTAACCTTGACAGTTTACAGAGGTGGTGTAACCTTTTTCTTCATCGCTTTCTGGTCGATATAAAATGGATGTGCCATATTTTGGTGGTATTCTGTGTCCTATGTGCATTTATTCTTTTGAAATCCTATATATTTTCTTATATGGCTGGAAATTTATTTAAAAGAGATTTTCAAAACTACATTTTACTTTTCATTACTCAAAAAATTTACTGAGAAATGAGCCTTACAATTATTTAGAAATTCACCTAAAATACAGAATGACGTGGAAAGAGCAGAATAGAAAAGTAGCTTCCTGTCCACAAATACACAAAAAATTAAAGACCAAAGGTTATAAATAATTTATAGATAATATTAATAATCTAGAATAGTGTTTTACAAAAAAATCAAGCGAGATACAAGAGAAACAAAAAATGACTTGAAATTGACCAATATTTTTCAAATATTGAAATACGTAGTTTAACCCTAGTATATCGCAGCAAATGTAAGAGAAAGAACTGTAAGCTATTGGAATATATTAGCTAGAGAATCTTGGATTTTTATTTGATTAAAAAGACGAAGTGTAGGCTAAGCAAATTCACTTTTACTGAAGCAAATATTTGTATTCAAAATTTTGATAGAATTTTGAGTTTTAAAATTTACATGAGACATCTTCAATTAATTTGAAAGCAATATTATTTATTAATATCTACTAGAAAATTAAAATGAATTTCTAGTGGTGTATTTTACGTTTGCTAAAACCATGTTTGAGCTGAGTTAGGACTCATTCTTAGTAATGATTATATTAATTTTCTCGAGACAAATATGGTATTTTATATATTCTTAAAATTTTATTTGCTTAAGAAGCTATATATTAACAAAAATAAAAATCTAAAAGGAAAGAACTTTTGAATGGTATATTTCATGTGTGGTTAACTTTATTCGATGCTAGTATTTCCAAAGATATATTTTTTTTAGATATTTCAAGACAATAAATAAAAAAGATATCTCAATTCGAGACGAGAAATGCCTTGATTCCATGACCCGAAAGATCGAAAAATCTTAACGTTGGAACGTTAGAGCTAAAGGTAGCATAAACCGTTAGAGGCCACTAACGTTAGCCACCCGTAGTTCAAAATGGGCTTTTGGAACTAACGTTATTAATAACGTTCCAATGATAGCGATGAGTAGGCTAGACCCATTTATCGTGGCAGAAGTTCGTGGAAAGGGGATTTTCCCAAAATGCCTAGCGAACCGGTACAGCGAATAATATAATCAAACAAGGCTAAGATACTCTGCTCGACGCAAGAATACAATATGGCTGAGTTGGCAGAAAAGGATGAAAAATTATCCCTGAGCTCAGATTTGCTAAAAGGTTTCGCAGATATTGATTTTAAAGGTCTTGATCTGGATATATCTGGTTTTAACTCACTCCCAAACTTCGAACTTGAGTCTCTTTCAACTACTTCTCAGAAGGAAATGAACATTGAACTTACTTTGGATTTTGATTTTTCAAATCTTCAAAAACCTCAAAATTCTCTTTTTGATATAAAAGTTGCTTCAGTTGATGCGAATTCAACGGGAAATATCGAGAAGAACTCTCCCCTGGAGCCACTTGACTTTGAGGAAAAGATGGATGATTTTGTATTTTTCACAGAGCTTGACGATTCTTCATCTGTTTATAATTCCGATGCATCAGATATGGAATCAGTAGTATCAAGAGATGAACATATGGTTTCTGATAAAGATGAGTTCGATTCAGACATTTCAGAAGACATGTTCTCCCTCGAACTATTACTCAAACAACTGGATCTATCAAAATATTGCTCTCTTTTCAAGACCTTTGGGTACCAAAGTTTAGAACAAATTGCAGAACTTGATGAAAAAAGTCTTCTTCTTCTTGGAGTTACAAATTCTTCTCATCGACAAACAATTCTTGCGGCCGTTAAACTTAGACTAGCGCATGTCTCTAATATCAATCAAACGGCTAAAAAAACACTGACTGACATAAATGGCCAAAAATATGATGAAAATGAAATTTTTGAAGAAGATTTGTCTTCTGTTGATTTGAGTGAAGGAAAAGGGAGTTCAAAAGGAGAGCTAGTTGTAAACGATGACTCGGATGACGAGTTCATCCAAGAAGCAAAGGAAGCACTAAAGTATTCGACAAATGTTCGAAGCTATGTTAGAGAGGAGAACGATTCTGAAACTGAAGTCAAAACGTACGATCCCCTTAATCTGGAATCTAGGATTCGGCCAAGGGAGATCAGCACATCTAAAAATTTGGCGACACGTAGATTGTCTGAACCTAAAGCACAGGCTAAAATCAAGGTATCTAGAAACAAACTCTCTGCGAAAGATGTCGCCGATTCCAGTGATGAGTCAGACTCGGAAAACAATAATTTTAAGTCTTCTATGAAGTTTTCCTCGCAGAGCATAATGCTGAAGCACCTCTTGAAAAGCAGAGGGGTAGAGGAGCACTATCCACTTATTAAGAAAGCGAAACTTAATCTTGCGGAACAGTCTCTGGAGGACATCAACTTCACTATTAATGAACTTTGTAGAAAACATAATGTAGACTTTGAAGCAAAGCAAAGGATTCTTGGAGCAATTCACTCCCTTCCTAAAGATTTTCGCGTTTATGATGCTATAACAAGATCAAGAAACCAATCAGGACATTCTCAGCCTGCAAAGGTGGATCTAACTAAGTCTCAATCATTCGATGGGGGAAGACAGGTCTATGAAGTTGACGACAATGAGAGAAAGAGAAACTTAGTGGAGACATTGGAAGCTGCGGGGTTAGCAAAATATATTACTTATTTACATGAGCATAACATTAAGAGTCTGACTCAGGCTAGAAATCTTTCTGATGCCCAGCTTAAATCAATGCGAGTTGTTAAATCAAGTGACAGAAAAGCTAGTTTGAAAGCAATTCTTCGGCCAAAAATAACCATAAATCCTGCAAATTTAAATAACGAACAAAGAATTACGCTACATCTAACTCGTTTCAACTTGGCTAGATTTGCCCATACAATGATTGAAGGAAATTTGAACTTCGATGAAGCCGATCAACTAGATCATGAAAAGCTTCAGGGAATGGGAATTAAGCAGCTCAGTGACAGGGATAGAATTTTGGCTAGTTTTGGTCTTGTGAAAACTAAGCTTCCAGTTGTTGAAGTCAAGGAAAAACTGAGGGAAAGTAGTGATGACGACTCTGATGATGATGGGAGCGAGGACGATGAAGATTTGGATCTAGAGGAATTTCTCGAAAGGCATGATTTAGGAAAACTTCTGCGTAAACTAGAAAAATCAGGTATTGAGGAGCTTGAGGAACTTAAGAATATGGAGAAGGAGGATTTGAAAGATTTGGGTTTGAGATCTTCAGAGGTTAAAAAACTTCGAAAAGCTCTAAAGAGCTCTAAAAAGCGTGGAAAAAAGAAGAAAAGAATGGACGATGAGTTGATGGATGTTCTTGAAGCTTATGGTATTGAGCGTGTGGCAAAATATTTTCTTAAACATGGAGCTTACAACTTAAAAACTGCTTACAAGCTTTCAGATGATGCGTACGAGGATATTGGCTTGAATACGAGAGAGAAAATAAAAAAGTTTAAGAAAACGTTGAAGGAAGAAATGAAAAGTTCTAGGAGCCGAGATCGTTCCTCTAGCTCTGATTCAAGAAGGAGCAGATCTCGATCAAGGTCAAAGGGGAAAGTTGATGACGAGTTGATGGATGTTTTGGAAGCCTACGGGATTGAGAGAGTGGCAAAATATTTTGTGAAACATAAAGCGTACGACCTGAAGAGTGCTTACAAGTTAGATGCCGAGGCGTATGAAGATATAGGATTCAATACGGATGAAAAAATCAGAAAATTTAAGAAAACTTTGAAGGAAGCAATGAAAGAGAGCCGAGGAAGTAGCAGGAGCCGCAGCAGGTCCAGGTCCAGGTCGAGATCTCGATCAAGGAGAAGTAGCCGGAGTCGCAAGAGCATTTCTGAGGGTCTTCGCAGTGTCCTAGAAGCTTACGGCATTGAGGAGATACAGAAGGACTTACTTAAATTTGGAGCTAATAGCTTGAAGAAAGCGTATAAACTAGACAAGAAGTCTTATTCGAAAATGGGGTTCAACAAAGATGCAAAAGTTAAGAAGTTTAAGAGAACGCTGAAAGATGCTATGAAAGAATACCCTGATGACGATTATAGTGTCGGTGGTGACGATGACCTCTATGATGATGATGAAGATGATAAGAGAAGCAGAGGGTCTTCTCGGCGTGGAAGATCAAGATCTCGCTGCCGTTCTCGGAGAAGAGACGAAGACTTTGATGATGATGATCTTTATGATGAAGAGCCCAAATCGAGAAAAAAATCTAGATCCAAATCGATAAAGAGAAAATCTAAGAGCCGTGGTAGATCAAAGAGCAAAGCTTCACTCAAGAAGAAATCGAAGAGTAGGTCTAAGAGCAGAAAAGCTAGGAGCAAATCAAAAAGCAAAGTGAAAAAACGTGGAAAATCATCTAGTAAGAAAAGAAGCAGCAGATCAAAATCAATAAAAAGGAAAAAGCGCACAAAATCATCCTCTAAGAAGGCAAAGAACAGACGATCTAAGTCTAAAACTAGGGCAAAATCTAAAAGTTCTAGGTCTAAGTCCAAATCAAAGTCAAGAAAATCAAAAGGAAAAAAATCGAGCAAAGCAAAGTCTAAATCTAGAGGCAGATCCAAGTCCACTAAATCTAAATCATCAAGGTCGCGCAGTAAAAAGTCTCGCCGAAAGACTAAATCTCGATCGAAATCCAAGTACGTAGAGCCTGAGTTGCAGAAAGTTCTTGATCACTATAAGATTGGAAAAGTGGCCAAATATTTTGCTAAGTTTGGTGCTACTGATGTTCGAGGAGCTTTGAAGCTCCAAGATAAATATTATAAGAAAATGGGCTTTAATAAACCTGAAAAAATTGAAAAATTTAAGCGTAAGCTCAAGTCTGTCCGAAGTAAATCTAAATCTAGATCCAGATCAAGGAGTAGCATGAGTAAATCCAGTAAGAAAGCAAGGGGTCGCTCAAAGTCAAAGAAGAGATCCAAGAAGAAAACAAGTTCCAAGTCACGTACGAAAAGCCGCAAAAGTTCCAAATCAAAGAGTAGGAAGAGGTCTAAATCAAAGCGAAAGGAATCTAGAAAGAAAAGCTCTAAATCACGTTCTAAAAGCAAGAAATCTAAGAAGAGAAGGTAATTCTATGTAATCAGTTCTTTTTACTAAAAACATAAAACATTATCCCTTTGTTATATTCCTTGGACTCGTCTAACTTAATTTTCTGTTTGGTCAGACCGAGTAATTCTTCAATTTCGCTGACATCTTCCTCAAACTTGGCGTATCTTGAACAATGATTTGCAATATAAAATTTGCTATGGGGATGCTTCAGCAAAGCAAAAGCTGTTTTAAACAGAGGCTCAATGAATTTCGGTTCATAAACTACATCTGCCGCAACACAGTGATCAAATTTTCCATGCTTCGAAGCTAAGGTTGAGATATCAACATCATTTCCCCAAAACAACTTTTCAGCGACGCATGAAAAGAGAATGTTTTGTTGAACCCCAGTTTCAATCACGTCCAAGGACTACGAATGACTACTAGATAAAGTTTTACTTTTTTACAGCAGTCAGTAAGAACAGTTAGTTTTGCCCCTAGCTTTGAAATCATAAATCCTGTTAAACCGGTTCCACTTCCTAGCTCCAAAACTGCCTTATCTTCGACAATTAAAGGGTTTTCAAAAAAGTATTGAGCAACTGCAACTGCTGAGGGCCAAACTACTCTTGAAACAAACTCTTCAATATATTGGTTCTCGTCGTGAACACAGGATACTTTGAGGGAAATTCGATTTGAGGTTATTTCATCAACAAATTCAATTTTTTCCAAGTCTTCTTTTATATCAGTAGTGAATAGCCCCGGAGAGAAGAAACCGTCTGGTGTTGTTTCGTGGTCCTCATTCGAAGAGTGCATTTTCACAAGAAAGTTTAGTAATGTACTCTCGAGGAATTCGTTTAGAAACCACAATCGCAGCGGGGGGCCTAGGGGTGCAGAGTGAGGGAAATTCCTCACTGAGGAAATGAGAATAATCATACTCAAACTCACTCAAAGTTAATTTTCGTAATTTTGAGTAGTCTGAATACTCAGTCATGAAATTCAAAGTTCTGAATGAGCAACTCATTGAGGATTCTTTATTCCTCAGAAATCCCAAGTCAATTCCTTTCTTGAGAGCTTTTTCCTCATTCCATCTGGTATCGAGACCCACTTACACTCACTTACTCACTGCACAAGTTCTAAAATAGAAAGAAATAGTTCTAAAGGAGAACTCACTCTTTGCCCCTAGTTGTAGCCCGCACGTGATGCGCAGCCACAGAAGAAGCGGGATATCAGCAGCAAATCATAACATATAAAACCTGTTTTCATATTTCCTTTGGAATTTCCCCTGATTTTGAGTTAACTAATTATAGGACGTATAGTTAACTCCCCAGGGACCTGTCTGCACTAGGAGAGTCGAAACAGGATTCCTCTCATCTTATTTTGTCCCTCCGTCGACTCAAATAATTACACTTTTCGTGACAAGTCAATATATAAACAAGTTTGCTTGAAATTAAATGTACAAAAGCCATAGATAAATTCAACGATTGTATTTCTGTGCCGATGTTTGGGAGCACTGCTGCTTTAGTAGTCACTTTAGAAACTCCCAATTTTACTCTCTTTGCATAGCACTTAATACGTAAATGAAAAAGAACGTCACTTTCACCCAGGTCCAATTCTTTAAAACCCAAGGATTTTAACTTACTATTTTAACTAAAATTTGAAAGCAAATTTTTTTATGAAATTCTATACCCTATAGTTTCAATACTTAAATTTTTCTCCTAAACTGTCTCTATAGCAATAGTAACTTTTTTTAGAGGCATAAATAATTTTGATAAAGAGAAATGTAATACTTGAGAACACCCTCTATAGAATGGATTTTACAGAAAAGACGTTATAAATTTTGAAAAAAGAGACTTCCGGGTATCAATAAATTCGAAAGAAACTTTGTTTTCGGGTCTTGAAATAACCTCAACTCAAGAACCTAGGCGGCATACTATTTTGCGCAAAATTTAAAATGACGGAGACAGCATTTTTATCTGTCTTAAAGCGACGTATTAACTAATTGAAATACCCAAATAGAAACTACAATATACATTTAAACAAAATTTAAAATAAGTGGAATATTGATGCATAAGATCTTTTCGTCAACCACTTCACAAATTCTATGAGATTCCATAACGAGTGTAGATTTTCTATGAAATTTAACTAATATAAACTCTAAAGAATCTAATGCCAAAAGAAGGAAAGTTTAGAGAAAAATTTTTCTTAACCTTATTGTAATACTAAAGGCGTGACATGTAGCTGACCATTTAGTACTGTAACTATTTAGCTTTTTCAGCAGAAAAGTTAAGAACAGTGGGGTCATAAGGATATAGTTGAATATCTGATTATCTACAAATTTGTTTAGAATTTAAATGAGATGATCTAATTATAGTAGCTAAGGAATCTAAATAGAAAATTTCTTTGCGGAATACACCTAAGCAACATAAATATGAGTGCATGACCTAAGAACTGGCCTGAAATTTTTTTTTGTAAATAAACAGCCCATGCAAATGGAACAATAGCTGAAATGGCATTATGCGAGTAAGCCTTCTTAGTCATTTCGAAAATATTGATGAAAATCTAAAATGATGCCACAATTGTGAAAAATAATGCGAGAGTTCAAAACCTCAAACTGCACAGGTAAATATGGCATGGATTATATACTAATATCACTTCTGGGCTTCTAATACATTCAACAGATATTAGTCACGTACACTAATGAGAGACTTTTGTAAAATCAATGTTCTTAAGACGGAAAAAGAAAAAAAGTATGGAAGTCTTCTAGTTAGTGAACGAAAGTAAGAAAAACATCTTTGGATCGGAACGTGGTTATATAAAGTTGTGTAACGTTAAGATGGTAGCTTGTATCAGAATGTGTCACACACTGGAATAAGAGCTGCTAGACTTAGTGCAAAAACATAGTTGATTTAGAATTTAATTATTTTACAAACTTTCTTGATGTGTTATATGGATGCTGCAGATAGCCTAAAATAATAGTTCAAAAAAAATTATAAACATAGGCCTGAAAAATGCGGACGTAGACGTTTTTCTTAAGATACTCGGTCACAAAACCAATGAATAACAAGTGTCATAAGATCAAAACCGGTTAATGGTAATTAGCAGTAAATTTCGAAACAATGAAACGTGCAAGGCATATGATAGTTTAGATAAAGTTAGATGGAATCTGTATTAAACTTTGCAAAAATTAAGTGACAATACAAGTTATAAATAAAGATTTGGGTAAAACATATATATTAATATAATGAAATTCATAATTTTTATCTTTTATTCATAACAGAGATAAAGAGATACTTTGCTTAGAATTATAGAAACATATTGGATTATTTTCGTCCCCTATATATTAAAGTAGTTTCCAAAATGTTTTATCTGAGCGCCAAATTTGATTTGATGAAAGAACCGGAAGAAAAACTTATAGCGGAACCAAAATATTGACTTCTACTTTAGCTAAACAGAAACAGAATCTAGAAACACGAGAAAAAACACAAAATTCTTAAACTAAGTTGTGATAGACATTATACTCAGAAGCAGAGAAATAAGAATGCACTTAGGTACAGATCATGCATATGGTTGGGTGAAGTAGAGCTATGTGTTAAGCTCATACTAACAATTACCCGCCATAACAGAGTTTGGAAAGACAGTATATTGATAGACAAAGCCAATTAACATTTAAGAAAAATCTCAATAATACAAGAAAGATGTGTATATACGCACTAAAGTATTAAACACTTTTTCATCCAGTCAATCCACTGCCAAGATAGAAAACTACTAAGAAAATAAGATAAATGCAAATAGGACTGTGTTATCAATATCCAAAAGGATAAATAACAGGAAAAAAGATATGAGATTCGTTCAAGAGCGATAAAGTAGAGCAAAAATTCTAATTATAGGTGTACAAAGATGAAGCACACAGAAACTAGAGCCGGGATAAGAATTAAGACGAAGAGACTATCATATTCTTAAACCGAGCTATCTGTAGGAACAAAAGTATCAACCTATGTATACTCTCATCAACTATTGAATCCTACTTAGACGAGGTGCTATTAAATCTACAGTGAATTGTAATTTAACCTTATTCCCACTGTGTAAAAAGGATAAGGTCTTGTTGTAATACAAACATCATCATACAGCAAGAAGTTGAAACCTTCAACTATAATTATTTTTACCACTTATCAAGATGTCTTGATATGAATTCTTTTCAGTTTCTCAAGATAAAATTGAGTAAAAATTCTTTCTCATATGGGACCATAGAAAAATTCATTTACGACATCTTTAGATTAACTGTTAGATTCCTTTGTTGAAATCCAGATGATTAGCTCTTAAACTGGCTCAAAAGCAAGAATCCAATTGAACCGTGAATTTTCGTTCCGGCACTGACATGTAATAGTAGTAGAATGGTTATAAATTCAACTTTAGGTTTAGGTTTAGGTTTTAAGGGAGTTAATTGGGCCTACTGGCCTAACCCTACGGCGGGGATCTAACTACCAATAAGAGCTACGTACTATTGTGCTATTTTGCTATTCTATTATGTTCCGTTATGCTTCCTTAATCTCATTGGTATTTGACAGAATCCTCTGAAGCTGGTTGGTCAAACTCTCATCTCTTGATCATTTCCATTATTTCCCAAAATCCTAACTTTTCTGATACAATCCACAATCAAATTAACAAAACACAAAACATGCAAAAAGTAAAGATAATCTCACGGGTGTCCAGTTCACGCTGCTGAAGGTTTTTCCGCTGATGTTTTACCACGATATGGCTTTCTATTATGTTCCTGTTCAAGATTTTCACGGTTTTGCTCATTCTTATCTGGATTCTGCATTTTGGATGGCCTGTTTTTATCTTATGTTGGTTTTTGGACGATCCTATATATGTTTCAAGATGTTTGAAGATAATTGGAGGCGATTTATGTTCGGGAGGTCGAAGGGGAGTATAGATGGTGATGTTTCCTGCTGTTTTCAGGATGTTTACTTCATTTTCCAGAGATTTTGTTTCTTGCAGCTGAAGTTATCGATGGTCTTAGTGAGTGCTGGGGGGCCTCCTTTGAGCTGACTTATGCTGTTTTCGTGTTAGTCTATAGGTTGACTGTTCGTTGTTGCTGTTACAGGTGCAGGATGTTGATATTTTTTCAGGATGGAAGAATTTCGTTTATTTGCTCCAGCAGCTGAATATAGTCCATTGGGTTCATTCCTCTTCCTCCAGCTGTTATTCTCGACGTTTCACTTAGTGCTTTAGGTGATATATTGGTTGTTATATTTCCTGTGAGTTGATCGTGGTTGCTGTATCGTGGTTGTTGTCTCTTAGTCGTAGGATGGGTGTTGTTTGAGTTCTGTTCACGTCTATGTTCCTGTTCGCGTCCAAGTCTGCATTCCTGCTGAAGTCCATGTTCGTGCTCTTGTTCGTGCTCTTGTACGTGTCCCTGTTCAAGTGTTCTTCTGGTTCTTGGCTTCTTGTGCAGTTTGAAGGTTGGTTCTCATTTTCAGGGTAGTGGGTAAAGTGGGATGGTGGTGGGTCCTCAGGCGGCACTGGTTCTTCTCCTAGTAAGGCAAGCGCTTCATAGTAGTATATAGGTTTTGCTGTTGGCGGTGGTGATGGATTTTGAAGTTGGTATTCTCTCAACGCTGTCAGTTCTTTGTCTATGATATCTTTCGCTGTGGATCTGTGATTTCCCTGACGTCTTATTACTATGTTGGCAAAATCCAAGTCACTCTCTTCTAGTTGGAAGTTAAAGTTGTCAATTCTGTCTATGGTTCTTTTCAGCCTTCTTGATATCTTTGTTAAGGCTTTTGTTATCTTCACGTTGGGCGGCCAGTTCTCTACATTATATATGGCTGGAGCTATTACTAGTGCTCTTGCCAAGTTGATTCTTGTTTTCTTTTGGATGCTTGAGGAAGATAATATATCTCTGAACCTGTTGATATGACTGTGTGCTTCATTTAACTTCTTGGAAATAGCATCAGGATTAATACCTTGTGGGTCAAAGATAGCTCCAAGATATTTGTACTTTGTCACGGCTTCAATTGTTTCTGCTGCTACTTCAACGTTGTTTGTTTTGGGTTGGATTTTGTCGTGAATGATCGTTCTACTGTCTGTAACAGCTAAAGTTCCAGCTCTGCTTCTGTTGCGTGTTCCATCACAAAGCCTTGAGCTTTTGTGACACCTTAGTGACGTTTCCGAGTGAAAATACCTATCGCAACGTTCACAGTGGAAGTTGGTTAATATTCTGTTTATGTCTGCGTCTGGGATTTTATCAACCAAACTGTAGCCTTCGTTTGTGAGCATAACTTTTGTCTTGCTAACATTAATTTTTAGGCCTGTGAGTTGTTGAAGGTTTTGCAGTTGCGTTACAAAGCTGATTATTTCTTCGTCGTTCCTTGTTAGTATTACTAAGTCGTCTGCAAAAGCAAAGTACCTGAAGGTTTGGTTGTGTAAGCTGGTTCCTTGTAAGGTATTATTTTTTATTCTCTTCATTATAGAGTCAAGACAGAGGATAAAGATGCTTGGAGACAAACTATCTCCTTGAAGCACACCTTTTTTTATGTTTACTAAACTACTTTTTTCTCCGCTGTCTGAAACGAAAACTTTGGTCTTGTCGTAAAGGAGGGTGATAAGTTTGATGAGCTTTTTTGGTACATGATGTTCTTCTAGAGCTAGCTTCATGAACTTGTGAGAAATACTATCAAAAGCTTTCGCAAAGTCTATGAAGAGAATTCGAAGATATATTTTCTGCTTGAGGGTTTCTTTTATTATTGTATCAAGTGCCTCAATTCTTTGTATAGTTGAGCGGTTATTTCTGAATCCTGCTTGATAGTCTGGGAGTTTATTTAGTGTTGGCGTGATTCGATTGTTAATGATTTTTGTGAGAAGTTTGAAGTGAGAGTTCAATAATGAAATTGGTCTATAATTGGAGCGGTCATTTTTACTTCCTTTCTGTTTGTATAGATATACAACTTTGCCTCTGCAGATTTTTCTCATCTTTCTAGACTTGAACGCATCTAACCTGAAGAAAGACTGGATCTCTCTAACAGCATGTTTTTGAACTATTTCAACATGCTTTAAGACTTCGTTTCTTAAGTTGTCTGGTCCTGGAGCTTTGTTGTTTTTTAGGGTTTTGATACATTCTTTGATCTCGTCTGCCTTTGGAGGATGTATGTTTATGTTGTTTGAGGGAGCCGGTGCAAATATTGGAGTTTGGTAATATCGTATTTGATTTTCCGTCAACAGGTTCTTTGGAAGTGGTAGGTTTTGTTGCTTGTCTAAATATTCTTTTAGTATCTGGATACGACCTGCGGTTCCCACCAACTTCCCAGCTGTATTCTTGGTTATTTTACCGAACTGTTTACGGACTGGTTTTACCTTCTTTATCAGTTGGTACCCAGTTCTCGTATTGTTGCTTTGAAATGCAGTTTCTATTTCAGACGCTATTCTATCTAACCAGTTGCCGTAGTCTTCCTTCGCTGAACCTCTTAGATCGTTTGTGATCCGTTTCTTCTCTTCTGAGTTCAAGTTGTTCCAGTTGGCACGTTTGTACCTCATCAGAGACATGATTTGTTCCGATTTCTGATGTTCAGGAAGGTTGTACTTGACTTCTGGAAGATGTTTCTTCATGATTGATGGAATTGAGCGGGTAAGTGTGAGGTAGGCATCTGTGAGTGTGTCGTTCAGTACCAGTACCTCTTTGAGTTCACTGTTTATCTTCTCCTGTAGACCTGTGTTGGACCTTAGTGTATTGTAGCCAAGCTGAGATCTGGTTCTTTTTCCAGGTGTGTGTGTCCGATGTATGTTGATTCTTATTGTAAGGGCAAGATGATCAAAGTTTTTCTTCATCCATAGGTTGTATGCTATGGTTGAAGATATTTTGAAGCCAGTTAGTGCAGGTACATGGTTCGTAATTACATAGTCAATTTCAGATGGCCCCCCACTATTTGACCTTGGCATAAATGTAGCATGTTTTCTAGATCCTTTTTTGCCTGTAACAACTAAATGGTTGAAAATTGTTAGCTCTTTTTCTTTCAAAAACTCCACTAGTAGTTTACCATTAGCGTTTGTACGATGGGAGAGCCCTAGTTTGCCTTCTACATTTAACTCTTTCCTTGAGACTTGAGCATTGAAATCACCACAAATGAGAACCAACCTTCTCTTGTTAACTCCATTCAGCTTCGACTTGAGCTCCTTCAGGTACATTTTGTACGTTTCTTGACCATGACCGCAGTGTGGCGCGTAAGTGTTAACCAAGACGAGACTTCTTTTCCCACCTAGTTTGACCACCAGCTTCAGGATCCTGTCGCTTCTTCCGTCTGTGTCCGTTACTTGACTAGCAAGCTCGTTACACAGGAAAGTCGCTACGCCCGCCGCTTTTTCAGACAGTTTTGAGAAAAACCACCTTCCTGAAGCCGAGCTAACGTTCACCATTCACTGTAGGCGTTGTATTCCTTGCTTGTGCAGCTCCTGTGACATTAAAATTTCAGTTTTTTTAGTAAGTTGTTGTACGTAGCTGCACTTAAAGGCAGTTAGACCACCAACATTCACGCTCACCAGTTTAGGAAAGCGCTTCAGTCGGCTCGCTATCCCTGGGACTTCGCTCGAAAAATTCAACTTTAGAACCTCGGAAAGCTTGGCTTAAATAAAAAGAAATGAATTTATTGAATAGTTCCACAATATATTTCCCACGACCCCTGATAAAATTTTCAAGGACATGAAAGAATGCTAGCCCTATAATAAAAGGAGATCACAAAGGCCGAAGGTTTAATTGCACTATCTTAAATTTGGTTGCTGTAATGCCTTTCAATTTTCAAAATAACAAAATCCTCCGATTTGTGTCACCATACCTAGTGATAACGATCATGCCATCGATCAGGAAGTACATCTTGTTCCTGAATGTTGTGTAGAATTCATGTTCTTACTGAGTTATCCTGTACCTACTAATGAAAGAAAGTTATATGGTATGAAAATGTAAGGCTATTTTCTTAGAGTACGTATCTCTACTAAGTATGTAGACGTAATTGAATAAGAGCTGTGAGCTATTTAACATGTTCTAATTTACACATTTCCTTATAACCAGAAATAACTTATAATGAATAATTCTTAGGAAGAATTTTTTAGGTATGAGATATATTTTAATTAAATGTAAAAGAATTCTCTTTATTTTTTGCAATTCTTTAAGTCCAAAATAGTGTTTATGCTACTTAATTGTTCTCTCTGCAATCAGTTTTCCAATGATTTTTTTTCATTCAACCACGAACGCAATTTTTTTTGAAAGATTACTTTTGCCAAGAGTTTATATTATAATAAAAAGGTAAATATTTTTATCTAAGTATTGTTTAGAGTTACAGATATTTTTTTGTCTCCTATTATTTTCCTTTGATCTTTTGGATTAATTTCACCCAAGACAGAAGCAGAAGTCTAGCTCAGAAGAAATTTATTGAGTGGGTGGGAAATATATCCAGATAGATTATATTTTAGTCCTAATATTTCTTAATAGTTGCTTCAAGGGTTTATATGTCTATATATTCCTGATCCACCTTTGAGCAGTATAGTTTCTTTATATGTGAGCAATACAAGATAGATATTGCCCTAGAAAACGCAAGACAACATTACTGCAGTTAAAATAGAAAAGTTGGCGTAAGCGGCAGCTATTGTTGAGAAACTTATTCAGAGAACCTTCTAAACCCAGATTCAGTATCTCATCCGAAAATGACACATGAAGCATCTCATTCTACATCCTGTGTTATATGCTTTGAAGATTTTGGCCCCAACTTGGAGTATATTTTCCTTTTGCCATCACAACTAGAATGGCTCGTCTCCCTTGTTGCTTTACGGAAGAATCATCAATGAAATGCTGCATGGAATGCATAAAAATTCTTTGCCAAAGAGGACGAGGGTTTGGAAGATGTCCGACATGTAGAAAATACCTGTACTTTAAAGATGGAACTTTGAGAGTTGCGAGTAATGTAGCCAAGTGCAAGCTCTGTCTTCAAATCCGTACCCTTAGTACTAATTATTCCATTATAAGTATAGCTCATGGAATAATTTGCAATCTGTGTAATCTTGGAAGGCAGCTTCGTGTTAGATACGAATGTGACAGATGCCATGGCTTATCACTAATCCCTCATCCGATGTGGACCTACCAAGATTCCATGCATGCTTTTTCCTCAGACACTTGGGTTGATTTCTCTTGTTTATTTCCACTCTAGGCTTGTAGAAGGTGCCGGACGCAGACAAAATGGAGAATTTTTGCAGCTGATGGTATAAAGATACTCTTTTTTTATTTTAGTGGTGAAAATCCCCCCGCAGGAAATTCCAGAGCGATGGGGCTTAATCACCCGAGAACAAATCTTCGAGAGAATAAGAAAGCAAAGAGAACGAAATGCTCGTCAACGAAGCGCTTCCTTCGAAACACTAAAGCTTGTTTTCATTGGATTCATTCTTGCTTTTATTGCGAGAAACATCCGCAATTTAAGCAACTAGGCAAGGTTTCTTGAGCATGAGCACAATTATCCTCACAAGTTAAATTAACTGCACATAATATCTAATGAATCAAATTAACTTAATGTAACTCAGAAAGGTGCGGTTAGTATCTCACATCCTGTTTACTTCCATAGTATGGGTTCTCACCGTAATTTGGATACGTGTTTGGAGGAGGAAGTGCATTTCCAGTTCCAGCTATATAAGGTGCAGACTGGTTATATTCTTTAACATACTCATCCTGTTTTGCACATAACAGAACGCAAGTACACATATCTGTGAACAGTAAAAGTACACCAGTTGCAAAAAATGTAAACCCAAGAGGTTCAAGTGCATCTTCAAACACATCTGTCAATAACTGCTTGAACAAAACACCATCTCCACCAGCGCAGCCTAAATCAGCTGGATCACCGACAACTGGTGCTAAGATTACTTGTCCTTCACCAAGATCAACCTCAACTTCTGTGGCCTCAAGGACGTCACATAAACCAGTTGTTCTCACTCGATCAAGTGCAGCTTCGTAAGTTCCTTCAAAGGTAAAGCATGCGTCCAAATTGGCTTCTGGATCACTGCAACCTAACAACTTGTCAAGTCCAAAGTTTTCACCACAGCATTCGTTGAATACGGCAATAAGAAAATCATTCAGTCTTCCTTCCACAGTTCCTCCAAGATCCTCCGCATCTTGTCCATCAACATTTGCTAGGTCATCCACCAAGAACAAGAAAATCACTCCTACCGCGGTGAAGGCTGCTGCTAAAGCAGTGAGCAAACATACGTAGAGGATTAACACGAACTTCTTTCTGTAACCTGCTCCGTAGAATCCAAGTAAGGATGTGAAAATAAGTACACCGGATGCTATGCTGGCTCCAAGAAGCCCAGCTTCACCCAAAGCTTCTATCTCTTCACCCTGATTGACCACCTGGATTAAGCAAAAGGAGAGTAAAAACACTCCGATAACAAATACAACGAAATTTAAGCAAAGAACCCAGTTTCTACTAGCCTTTTGGCAGCAACTTAGTTGCTTCTTGACTTTCTGGTTTACCACAACGCTTTGTCTGTAAATGTTGTTCATTTTCGAGCTTATTTAGTTTGTTTTGAGTTTTTTGGTTCTTGAGTCACTACTCACTATTTTTTCACTTTCCCCTGTATGAAAAAGATCTGAAATCCAGATGTTGAAGAGAGCTTGCAACTGAATACAGTCGGATTCCTGGGACTACCGATGAAACTCCATCTTTCATATTGGTTCTCTGGTTCTTTTCTTGAGATATTTCCATTGTCATTCAGCATACATACTGAAACACCCCTTACGTTACAAGAACAGCGATTTTTCCTAACATCCAAAAATATTGTTATAAGAATTGATTTCAATATAACGTGATACTTTCGATATATTGATAAATATATATTGACTTTGCTGGTTCGTACTGACTTGGTTTCGGGAAAGGGATCAGGATATGGTATATACAAGACATTAAGAACCAAGTTCTGATATATTGACACCTCTTGTTTTCTATCCAATGACCCACAGAGCCGTTTACTGAGAAACTTTGAGGAAAAGAAAAACCAATGGGATAAAGGCGAATGTACACATAAAACTATCCAGAAACCTTGTAAACTATACACAGTCTCTCTTAAAAAAAGTTAAACAAAAAAACCAAGACAAGAAGAAAAAATAATAGAGATATGTTTCCATTTTCTGACTTATGACCACTATTTCTTTGGAGAACGCAAATATTTATGAACAAGTACGGAGTTAAGCAATATCTAGAAAATTAACCATCGTTTTGCAACAGTTTATGACTAGTACTGACTTCATCAGCTATAAACCACAAAAAAGTCTTGGGTAGAAGCACTTCTTTAAGCATTAGTGATTTATATGGTTATAGTTTTAAGAAATCCCCTGTCTTCTTAACATTTTTAGTCAAAGCCTCCTGGATATGTGACTTCTTCCAACGTTTACTCTGGAAGTGTTTAACACTAATGATGAAAGGATCTAGTCGGTACTATTTATAAATTGCAGAAAGGCTTAAACCATAACCTGATTACAATTTTCACAGCTTTGTGTTGAATATGTTGGTGGGCTACTTGGTACGAGAGGATTACTGACTATAACCGATAGTATTGGTTAAGAATATGAAGAGCAAACTTAAAATTTAAAGCAACATACTGAAACCTATGTAGGTTCTTGCATACGCTGGTTAGAACACATTGCAGTGGCCTCATAGTGTTCTCATGGTGCATAAATAGAAAATTGGACAAATTAATAATTTTCCTTAGTTCTAACATCCAACATGATTTTTCTCAGTAGTTCCTTAACCTGGTTCATTGAGATGTTTCATCTACTGTTGCTGAGGTCTTAAATAATTGATCCTTTCTTTATCCTACTTTGTTTCACAAGAAATTATGAATCTAGCTATTCTGAAGGAAGTCACTTAGAGTTTGAAAAAAAATAATTCTACGATAGTGAAATCTTGTTAAAATTAATAAACTGTTTTAGTAAAAGCTGTTAATCAAAGAGCAGGACCAAGGCGACAGTACTTATCATCGCGCTAACTGCAAATTTAGATGCTATCAACAAAGTCCAGAAGTAGAAGTAGAAAGCAATATTACCATTGACAGGTTGCTATCTACCTATCAAGCTCATGTAACTCTGTACGTTGGAAATTCCAAAAAAATGATGAAAAACAAGCAGTACTTATTATATAATTAGTGCCTTGCTAGGCAAGCATTACTTGGCGTTCTTTGCTTTAAGTCCATATGGCTATTGGAACAATTAAAGAATGCAGTTTACAGTAATTTCGTTTTCAGTTTTTGTTGGCTCGATTGCATTGGATGTAATAACGGACTCATTATGAAATGTAGCTTGCAAGAATGAGCATTCTGGTTTGTTTTTACGTGTCCAAATGGGGTAAGTCAAAGCGTTTGAGCTCGGTCATGTACGAAACCTTGAATAGCTGCTCGAGGTATATAATTAATGTTACTCGGAAGGGTAATAAGGACTTAAATCAGGTTAAACAGATTGCGGAGAGGTTTCAGGAACAAGGAGAAATGGTACTGGTTTCTGAACTCATCAGCTTTAAGGTGGCTTCCCAAAAACAACTTCCAACAGAGATAACAGTTAAGAACTCGTTGTTTATGCAATCAAGTTAGTAGTTCTAAGTAATTTAAACAAGTGAAATGTTTAATACTGGATGGAGAAATATCTTTAAATATAGGCACTGTCTGAACAATTTGATGCTATTGTTTTTCTAAGTATGCAGTATGTGTTATAATATTTTAGTGAAAATTTATTATAGCTGCTTTTAGACAACGAAATAATTGAAATTTGCCTCTACAAGGCCAAAATCTATACTTTTCACGTAAACAGTCAAATAAATTACTATGCATTAAAACATTGACCTACTATATCTGTATGCTCCAAAAAGATCTGATTTTAAATCTGGCAGATGTGGTACTGCTGCTTCATATCTTTCACCAGAAATTAACTCTATCGTCACCCTTATAGTTGAAATCTTGGTGTTGTAACTCATATCCCAAAGTACCTTTCATAACTCCCAGAACTTTAATTTTTGGTTCATTTATTAAAAGGTACGAGCTATTTCATAATATTTTCGTTCTCGGCTTCTATAATTTGTAGAGTTTTCATGAATTTTGCCTCTCCTTGAGGAAAAACTCCCCCACCTAGCAACTTTTCTGAAGCCATGTCTCCCTTAAAAATATCATTACTGCTGTAATAATTCATTATGAGAACTCTGTCACCAAAATAACTAATTTTTTATTTGCTAAGACCAGGAATAAATGTAGGTAATTCTAGAACAATATACGAACGAAAATAATCCCACCACCCTGAGAACAAATAATTCTTGTACGGTTTTATTAATATGACGTGCATATATTTAAACCCATGTACTATAGTTACTTTTAGTATTGTGGTTTGCATAGATTGTTATATATATTAATAGCCCATTGGAAATTGTATTAGCTTCTTTACATAGACCATCAAATTGTCACCAGAATCTTGAGTTAAGCCAACCACGATTTCCTACACAAAAACTAGAAATCCAATTCTAAGGTAGTACTAAAGATGTATTTAAACTTTGAATCCTCACAATAGAATACAAAATATATAAAATAGAGTTTTCAAGAGAGGAAACGGCTCCAGTCATACTAGCCCGGGATATGATTTTGTTTACAATATCCTTTAGGATTTTTCATATTAACTTGTTACACAGAAATGCTGCTGTCGTTGAAAGCGGAAAAAATATTTCATTTATTGTTCCCGATTATAACCTTACACTATAACATAAATGTAGCGTAATTTAGATGAAAATTTAATTTTGTCATAAACTACATTTCGATTCTTATAGATGTTCTAGTCATTCATACTAAGATGTTACTCTTCTTAGTTTGGGTTGAAAACCAGTTAACTACAGCGATGTGAAATAAACTTTCAAAATAATTTGATGGCTTAGTAAGATAGTATGTAGCCACAGGCATACTTAAAAATTAACTGGCACGTACTATTGATGCACATTTTATTTAATTTAATAGATTGGTATCGTCCTTATTAAATCTACTACTATCAAAACTCGGTATCTTAGGTATTTGGCATCATTTCTTTAAGTTTTCCCACTGCGACTTTTTTGTACACAGAAACAAACTAACTCATTTCAAAACCTTTGACGTAACTAGGACTCTATTTTATGTCAACCATTGTGTATAAACTTATTCCTGCTCAGATCTTAGTTATTAATCTTTCTTATCTCTCGAATAAGACCCCTGGGATCATTCTTTTTATTGCACTTGTTCTGTTTGCCTTATTGAAGAAATGTAAAGCATTCAAAATTGTTTAATGATTTTTTATCATTTTAATTTTTATTAAGATGTTTTATTTGATTTAGCAATAACTCGGGGACTCGAAGTAACACCGCATAAGTAGTTAGAATAGAATTATTATTAAATCTACTGTTTGATCATCTATTAAGCTGTTGTAGATAGAAAACTCTTCAAAACTCTTGGCTGAACGAAACTCTGTGCTGCTAAACGGGTCTCATCTAATGTCATGACAACAGAAATGTTTGTTCAATTTGCATAGAACCAGGTTTGTATTTAGCCCACAAGCAATGAAACCAATGATAAATAGTTGTTTATCTAAGTAAAGTTGGCAAGCCAATAATCCTAGTAATATATATATATACAGGAAATATAGTTCTATTTTAAGCACACCAAGTACAACAACTAATCATATCCATGAAATAATATACGCGATCTTTTCCTGGAAAATATTCGTAAAACTATTTAGGATTGATCAGGGTAAGTCTGCCGCTAACACTGATTCTCTAGTTCAGCTGGTCATTGAAAACCAATATCTCAGTCCGAGCGCCACAGACCGCCGAGAAAAGGTATTAATGGGCGATTATGGACTTCTATTGTTGCTAGGGGCCTATAACTTTTTTCACATACCTGATCCGGTCATTTAGAAAGCATCAAAAAGTAGTTTTAAACCACAACTTCCGGCTATAATAAGTATTAGTTTGAAGACGCCTGGCGCCAAGATCACACACGAAGATTCTGTGAGACAAGATCAGACCCTATTTGCGCTAGTTAAGTAAACGTACAAAGTTGAAAACGGTAAGTTCACAGAGAAATTATGCGAATTTAGACCTCCTTGCAGACATTACACAAGATCTATGACTACTTAGAGCAAAAAAATGTTATTATGGTCTAACGGAAAATTTTAAGGTACACTGAAACCAACAAACGATCGATAAACTAGAAGAATAACACGATAGAAAGCGTAGAAGAAAAATCAAAGGCATTGTGGTGTCTAAAAGTGATGCAACATCCGATGTTCAAACAGGATCTATACTGAGCTTTCTGCAAAAGAAGAATCGAACCCTGAGCTTGTTAAGAAGTGAAAATTTTAAGCGAACAAAGAATGCAGATGACCTCGTTAGTGAGGACTCGAAGAGAATTTATATGAAGTGCACGGAATACATTTTAATGAACTAGATCAAGCAAGAAGTGGATTTAGAACTATCTTTTTCATTCATCGGTGGTTGGACTTACCAAGGTTGCAGTTTTAATGGCGTTTATTTATACTTAGATAAGAAGAAGAAGATGACGTTTCACTTTCTTGGACTGCTTCTTTTAGAAAAAATCAGAGAGCAAATCGCATTGTTCCTTTTATGAAGGATTTGATGGAGAAGTTTGGTCTCAATGAGACCTTGCTGGTTGAAATTGTTGCCGATAATACAAACACGAACAAAAGAGTCTGGAAATATATTGAAACACAGTTTGTGAGATGTATTAGCCATCATGTGGCTCTAGGTGTTATAGCTTGTATCAAATCTAATGAAGAGTTAGCAGAATCTTTAGACAAGGTGCAGCTGCTCTTTCGCAAGGTCAAAAAGTCAAAGAAATTAACAGCAGCTCTTAGTGAGCTTACCAAGAAAGTAGCTATTCTTTCAAATGTAACGCGTTGGAGTGGAAAATTTCTTATGATGAAAAGGTACCTTGAGATTTGGATGTTCTGTGCGCAGCTTGATGATGAAGTTGGTGCTCTTATTCTGGGAGAGGATGAAAGAAAAACTCTGGGAAAATATGTTTAGTTTCTCACTGTTTGCAACCGCTAGACAGCTGCTCTTCAAAATAGAAAGCTTAACCTTGGTCAAGGAAAATAGTTCTTGGAAACCTCTTGAGAGATGTCGATAATAATGAATCTTTGTTGAAGTATTTAGAAGATAATGCAAATGTTTTGGCTGAGTTTGGTAGTTTTGAAACTGGGGTGTTTAAAATTTATTGGGAAGAAGAAGATAAACTTGATGAAGAAGAACTAGTAGCTTTGTCCAGGTTAGAAACAGATCCTTCTGAAGAAAGAGCCAATACTCCACCCAATGATTCTGTGCTTGCAAAGCTCGCTGCTCATACTAAAGAAAACACAAGGAAAATTAGTTAAGCAAATGTAAAGCCGATTCATGTGACTTTATGCAGTGTAGACATATTGTTTAGCCTATTCAAGTTTATTTTTACTGACAAGAGAAATAGAATGATACCTGCTTCTTTAAACAGACTTACTTCTTTCAAGATGAATCACCATAAATTGATGGATCGCAGTGTTCATTTTGCCATGAAAAAACCAGTTCTGGCTTTCGATGATGGCGAATAATATAAACATACGAAAGATATTAATTAAGACGGAGAATTGAAAGAAGAGTTACTTGAGGGAATTTGTTCCTATGACAAGGATGTTTACAGCGGTACAGAAGTTTGAGCTTTAAGGACCTTAAACAAACTTTTTTTCTCCATATAAATCAGTATCACAGTATAGAAGTTTAGCCATGAATTAATATTACTTTCAACATGTTTAACTCTCGAGAATAAGGTGAAGCTTAGACAAAGATATTTGACCAGAAAACAACTCTATTTTAGACACTTTTCGGGAAACCCTGGGAAAGTTTGGAGTTTGCCACTATTGCCAGCCTCGTGATAATTTTTTCACGTTTTATCGTCCCCAAAGCAGTTCCTCCACTATGTGGATACGGCAAGATGACAAGAACCCACTTGAGTACCACTTTTCTCACCAGATTATAGTTCAAATAAACTAAATAGATAGCTCCAATTTTTATGAGGTGTTAATTGGGAAAAGTTTTCAATTATTGAGAATAATGATAATATTCTCTCTATCTACACTGACATATGTCTATATATCCTACGAATATACTAAATCTCTCAAGCATTTGGGGTAACAACTCATCGGCCTCTGCCTCTATGTACGAATATGTATAACTTAGAATCAAGTAAACAGTCTACTAAAATTGATGCGCAAGAAAACTAAGCTTTCAACGCATTTTTTGTTGGCTTCCACTAATTCTGCAACCATTTATTCTATTGGGTGACCGACCTTATATATTCTGATGCTGGCGTTACCGGAGATAACTATAATGATATCAGATGCCGGGATTGCTTGTATATTAAGTAAAGAAGTGGTAGTGTGGGATATTTTCTTAATTATCCATGACCATTTCTTTAGTTTAGCTTGTCGCTGTTATTGTTTACATTATGCAATTTTATTGACCAGTAATTCATTATTGTTTTTTTATATGTTTCGTGGACCTTGTTTCCGTTCAAAGAACGTTTTTTGATGAAAGTTATGTTAAAAATGTATATATTTTTGAGGGAAGTTATTGTGAGATTAAATTACAGAGAAGAAAACCAAAGAGTCATGCCACTCTATATGTTTTTTATGCTTCTTTTCATACAGTGTTATTTTTTATTTTATTTTTTTGTTGTGATTCTGGTGTGTTCTAAGTATTTGTTTCTGTGTTTTAGTACATCCTTCTCACTGCAGGGTTTGTTTGTCGCCACCTGATATTCCGTATATTTTGATTTCCTTAAGTATTTTCGGTGATACCCGTGCCATCAAGTATCAGCTGTATAATTCTTCACTACAGTTATATAAAGTCGATTTAAAATATTTAAATAAGCAAAAAAACTTCTTATACTCACTTTCAATTATCGAGACTAGTTAAACAGAATTATTATTTTGTTGTTACTACTCGTTTTAGTTCAAATACATTATTGAATAATATTTAGCTTTCTCAACAGAATTAATTTTTTGAATATTAAGAACATATAGTATAGGACTTAAAAACTGTTTGTTAGCATAATCCCTTCATGCTTATTAAGTACTTGTGTACGAGCTTGATACTACAATTGAACATCACCTCTGTGATAGAAGGTCATATTTTGATAACTGAATCAGAATAGTTTTTTCTGAAGAGCTTTCGTTTTTCGTAAGAAAATATTTAAATTCTCTTCCATAATACTTCAACTTTTAACTTTTGGTCCTATTTTTTCCATTTGTTTTGTTGCATTATACCTTCCCGGTTCTTATTTTGATATAACCAACATTAAACCTGATCAAACTTAAAAACTTGGGCGGATTAATTTCTTCTTCCTTGTTTTAAGTTATTTTAGTGGAGTAATTGGGTATCTTTTAATGTATAATGGAAAAATTACTGTACCTGAAATTCTACTGATATGTCGCGCAAACTATATAGTTTTCCCTATAATTTTGCTCAAGACTTTAGGGTAGCTGTGTTTTCTTCCATATAAAATCGAAAATCTCTTGATTATATAAACTCGAGGCAAAGTATATTCTGTTGGTGACAATAAAATATACCTCGATATATTAATGGATCTAATTTAATGAATAAAAACTGTAGTATCCTTCTTAGCTTTTGAAATTGTTTTACAATTATGTCTCAGGAGTTTTTTCTAGTGTTCGGTAAGTGATAATTTAGGAGAACTTGTAGAATACTTTAATCTCTCTGAATAGCTGCGAAGTCCCTATACACTTATGAGTTTGTGTGATATTTATACAACCCATATGCACCGGTAGGAACAGATCACAAAATTTATCTTCTATATTTTCTTATGTCCATTAGATTGCGATTATTTATATTTGCTTATGCATTAAAAAAATAGCAATATAGATGGTAGATATAAATATTATGATTTCTGTACTACTTCAGAGTCGGTCACTTTGTTTTACCGCCATTGATTATACAAAAAATTTCTTTCAATTAAAATTTGACACCATAGACGAAGTCAAACCTGAAGCAGTTTGAATATGTTTCTAAATAAAAGATCTTATATCTAGACGGTAAGTATTCTCAAAAACTCGAAGTCTACGGAGACAAACTTTTGAACTAGACATAAGTATAGAAACATTTATTCATCTAGGAATATTATTATTGAGCTTAGTTTAATCAAAGTGATATCACCAAAGTTGAGAGTACTTCTGGTAAGTAGTTTGATTTTTACCAAAACTTTGAGTCTATTAAGCACATCTGTTCGACCAGTCAATAATTCTACAAATGAACTTATTTTTCTTATATTGTCAATTGAGTCTCATTAGAAAACCTGATACATTAATAAATAAGAGTACCTTAGTGTAGTTGAGAACTATAAAACCGCACCTGTATCCCTATGGTAACTAATTTAAATTAAAGTGGATTATGTAGGTATATATATATACAGTTAAAGAAGCAGAGAAACCTATTCAATATTTATGTATTTAATTTATATTATAGGTAGAGGTAGGTTACACATTATTTATTAAATAAACTGTAATTAGAGTAAACGGTGGTTTGTAACAAATTCATTACTTGATGAGTTTAAAGATTACACCTATTGATCTAGATTGTTCAATGGAGGTTCAATGAGATCAAGAAATCAATAAGTTTACTTAGTAGAATGGTCATGACATCTAATTTCTATAGATCAAAATATACAGATTTTGTAGCGAATAGAGAGTTTAGACATTAAAAGAATCCAATGAAATGATAGATTTGGTTATTCCTGTTGAAAGTATGAATATTTCTTTCTAGCTCTTAAATAGTGCTTCATGAAAAATATCTGTTCTAGAGTTTTACACATAGTAAAACTAACTAAGAAATTTCTTGAAAATATTCATAAACTAGTTTTTTTAGAAAAGTACAGTAGAATACCATCAATTTTCCCATAATACAGAATCATTTTGATGTGAGTAAGATGCAACAGAACTGCCCTGTGAAATGCAAATTTTTAGCTAATATCTCTTTAAGACATGGAAAAATGTTGTACTTCAAGTTCTTAGGATTTTTTTCTGAGCAACGAAAAAAATAGGAGAAACTCCCTGAATATGCTTCGACAGAAGTGATAGCGCCTCTTATATCTACCCTTGTCGTAGAAGTAAAATATTATTAACAACTAGGTATATTATTTAGTTAAACATCAAAATAATTAGAATACCTTAAAATTCTTCATATTAATATAAGATTAAAGGATATGGGAATAAGAGACACAGAATTGAGAAAATAGACGAGGTAAATATTGCTGATAAGGTGAATATCTGAGAACATGGAAATCCTCTAGAGAATATCTGCACTCTACTCTCCAATTAAATTCAACGTTAAATCAGTATTAGATGTTATCTCTATGGGTTTTTAATTATGAGTTTGTAAAGGCTATAATACAAAATGTCAATTTATCTTAGGATTACTTATTCTTATTAAGTTTAATCATCAATATGGGCCAAGAAAGTACTCTTAGTGGGTTTTTTAATCCAAAAATAAATTTCATGGTTATATTTCAGCTACTATCACTTTTTAAGTCGAAGTTGTAGTATAAAGTTAGAAACTTTACCCTTAGGGGGCGAATCACTTATTTCTTGGGAGCCCCGTAGAGCGTGTGTTCTAAGAATTTGAATGAAGATATTATACATCGCCACGCTTGCTATAGAGAACGAGTTAAGATAGCTGTGGTTGTTTTCTTCTCTTAAGTATCTCTTAGTAAACATTTACGAAAATAGGGCACATGCTGTATGGCAAGATTTCACGCCTGATATGAGACTTATCATTACCCCATGTTTTGGTAGTTGCAAATATTCTTTCCCTTCATACGTTAATTTTATGGGATTTTTTTGTTTTCTTTCTGCATTCTATTTTGGAACAGATTAGTAGCTGTGAAGGTAGAGGGAAAGACTGGTAACGTCATAATGGAGTGAAGCGCTCCGCGGTTGTAAATCTGCTGCGTTTTTATTTAGTATTTCGTTATTGTCAAGTCAGGTATAAGAAGATACAACTTAATTCATCAAGAACTACCACTTATTAGACCAAAACATTAGGAAAGTGTCGAAAGATGTAAGAATCTCATATAAAATGAGTATCAACTATTCTATCAATTGTGATAAAGTTAAGTCGCCCTAAAAAAGTGGAACACTTACTTGGAAAAATGTTCTTACTCGTATGTTAAGTCAAGTTAAACTAAATGCGTGAAATTGCGCAATTCCGGATACGTTTTATGGTTCTCTCAATTTATTTTCCATTTAAGGTTAATTGTGCAAAATGTCATCCCAGAAGTTCCTTGGATGATCTAAAATTTTATCCAGTTGATATATATTGATGTACAATAGTTATCTGCCACGTAGAGAAAAGTATCCAGGTAGCCTTTACACACTTTTCCCTAAAATTGGAGTAAATATACAAGACAACTAGAAATATGTCTCTGCAGTTGTACAAAATATCTTGCGCAACTTGCAAGAAGAATCCATTTACAGGATCGACCTTTATTCCACAAGTGTAAGATACACACGGAATCTGATTCGCTGAGTGCAATAAAAAAATGGCAATATGGTCCACTAATTTTTTTGACGGCACTTCGCTGCAATCAGTGATGTGCAGAATTCTGTTTTCCATAGGGAAAATGTAGAGGGGCATAAGAACAAACTGAAGGGTGCTACAAGGTACCAAGTAAACAGTAATAGTTAAAAAGCTAATGTTAAAATGTCTTCTTCTGCTTATTTTATGGCATTAAATCAACTTCTTTTTTAATTGGCCTTTATGATTGAAGTTTGGGTTGGTGTACGCCTTTAAAACTGGTCCCATGACTCTGCTCTCGCTCCCACTCAGCCCTTGATGAAAATGAGAATGGATTTAACTGTTCTTCCCTATCTTGAACACCGATACGTCCAACTATTTGTAAAACTTGTTATGAAAATGTTTGACGTAACGTAATTAGAGTCTTGAGATCATTAATTTTGAAAAATTTAACTGAGAAGATTTAGGTGTGTGTTGTAAAAAAGTTTTAAACTTAAGCGTTTTAAACTTAACAAAAAGCATTTTAGTGATATATGAAAAACTTGTTCCTGTATTTCTTATTCTTTCCAAATATAAGTCCTTTTTTTTGCCAAATTTAAATAGTTTGGTTTTTCTTCTTTTCCTTAAAATGTACAGAGTTTTTTTCCTTAAATCTGAATCCTTGTTGAGGTTTACCGAATGTAAATTCTAGAACATTTTTATTTAAATATAAATCCTACATGAGCTCTTCTTTTCAATACACAATTCTTGAACATAAACTTAAAAAAATGTTAACCTCTGAAGCTATATCACCCAACACAGCACAGAGCCTTTCATGTTCCCCGCATCTTTATAAATACCCCCCCCGTCTGGAGGCATAAACCTTGCCAAAGAGTCCATCAACATTCTTTTTGTGCTGGATTTCAGACGTCTTGGTTTGACATTTTGGGCAATTGGAAGCTTGTTCAATTGAATGCTGTGTGTATATTACATGTAGGGTTTCTTATCGTAGCCGTATTCACGATAGCTAACGGAATTTGCCCTTAATTTTGGTATTGGTTTATAACGTTAAGCCAAATTTGGATACTTAAAGTTCCGGTAGTTAACGGTAAGATCGGTAAGAAACACTGCTTTCATGTGTGGCAAAGAATCTAAATCAAGTTATCTACAAAAAGAACCAAGAATGCAACCGTTAAACACTTGAACAAGGAAACAAAATTAAAAAAAATGGAGGTTTTGAATATATTAAATGAGTTGATGAAACGAGAAAGGATTTCGAACATGGAGTTTGTCTTGCCAGTAGGTCTTGTAAAGAAAGAAACTGGAGGTTACTTGGTCAGGTCCAGGCTTCTGCCTTTGTACCTTTTCGACGACACATCGTTTGAGAGTAGGTTTGGTGAGAAATTTCTTTACAGCGACAAAAAGAGTAAATCTGAAGAAGGGCTGGTCAATATTGGGAAGGGATGGAATCCCTGTTCAGTACTTGATTTCAACTTTGAAACCAGAAAAATTGTTGTCCTGTTAGCTGACAAGAAGATCTCTCTTCCAAGAATCAATGTTTTTTTTATAAAGGAATCTCCAAAGGGATTTATTTGGAGAGTGCGAAGATGCCTTCTTCTTCGTAAACAAGCTCTTACACACTTGTATCGTTGCTGCTTCTTGAACAGCATGCCCGCAGACAAGTCACCCATAAGAGCATCTACTGAACGTATACTGCAACTAGCCATAACTACTTCGACTAAAAAGTACTGTAAGGTTGTAAACAAGGTCAAACTAAATCGGGAAATTAGACAGCTTCTTGGTCGGTTCGAGAACTATCTAAAGTTCGAGCTCTTGGGCAAAAAATATTATCAAGCCAAGAAAGAAAACGTAAAAAAATTGTCATCCGATTTATTAACGTTTGAAATTTATGCTAGACCAATTATTCGCATATACAGGGAGAACTCGCGAATTCCCAATTTTTTTCAGGGGGAGGAAAGGACTCACTTGAATGCCAATTATCATAACTTTGGTCAAGTTTGGACGACCTACGGAAGCAGTATTCTTTTCAACGAGCAGAAAAGATCATTTATGTTTAAAAGCTTGTTGACTCAATCTGCGGTGATTCTTTCTCAACAAAAAGTGAAAGAACATTGTAATAATATGTTGCAGTGGGAGTTGTTTAATTTGAATATCACTGAGGCTTTGCGTCCAAACGAATTCGGTGCGCTCCAAGATAACGTGTTGCAAGTAATTAATCGACAGATGAAGGAGAAGTGGATTTCGGAAATCCGGAATGGGATAAAACAAGATTTCCGGGACGTAGGAAAAGGTTGGTACTCTATAAAAGAAAGTTCACTGGAGGTGTACTCGTTTAGTAAATTAAAACGGTTTTTCCATGTAGTAAATTTGCAGATGCAAACCAGCTTGCAAAATTTCCTATTAACGAACATTAACAACTATGAGAAATTCTTGAGGCAAAGCTGTGAACAGAATAAAGACGTCTTTATAGTAGAATTGTTAGTAGAAGAGAGAGTTATTGATGAGACGGTTGAATCTGACTTCAGATTAAAAGAAGCATTTGAGCTGACTGAGGGTGTGTACAGATACTTCAACTATAACCCTAGATTGAAGGTTATTCAAAAGGTTATTTTGCAGTCTTTGAATAATGCAATTAATAGTCTGCAAGACCTCCCTCAAGTTGAAAAGCAGGTTATGAATCTCCTATTTTGGGCAACTGAACCAAAGATTCGCTGTATTTCAAGGAGGGAACAACTATTACAAAAGTTTCTTGCTGACATAGAAGAAGACATATACACTAATTTGCTAACTGTTAGAAGATATTTGAAAAAGTTTGTTCCTTATGAAAAGTTTATCAACAAGAGTGTTGGCCTTCAAGTGGAGCAGTACGAAGTGGAGCACAGTTTGGAAGTAGAGGAGAATGATGAGGATAATATATCGAAGGATATACTAGAAAAGGTTGAGCCTCTTGACCCTTTTGGGTGCTATAACTCAATCTTGTTTCATCTGCAAGAAGCAAGGGAGATAGATCAGAGTATACCAACCGAAGTTGTACTTAGTTGTGTCCGAGCTTCTTGCACTCGAGTTAAGAAATATCTTTGTCAGAAACATCTCGACATTGCATTTGCTCTCGAAACTCTGTTGAAGAAGCAAATCTTCAATCGAAATACTCTTTTGCTGGAGGAGTTTCAGTATATTGAAACTCAGCTTGGGCAAAGGGTACAAAATGTAGAGGAGGTTACAGCCCTTGACGAATATATATCTCAGCTTCCAGGTAGGCTGAGTTCTCTAGCAAAAGACATCTCTGGTTTGCAGGATACTTTTGATGTCTTAACTAAACTCAAGCATGAGTTTAGTGCACTTGAATCTGAGGAACGTTTCGCAGTTTTGTTTTTCCCTGGTAAGTTAAGGAAACTAATACGTGAAGTTATGGAGAACAATATGGAATTAAGAAAATCGTTTCTTGATGACCAGATCAGGGAGCAGCAATCGTTTAAGAAAAAGGTACTCTCGGTGTCCAAAGATGTTGAGGAAATTAGTAGTATTGTGAGTCTAGAGAAGCTATTTTCTGCAAGACCAAAGTGTGTGAAGTTGCGAAAAAGGATGCAAGATCTTATTGATTCCGCAAGGAGATTTAATTCCAGGGAAAGTTTGTTCGAGTTACCTCTTACTAACTATGATGAAGTCTCTGATTTGAATAAGGAGTTTGAAACATATGAAGCATTTTGGAATACAACTCATTATTGGAGAGAAAACATCGAGCACTGGAGGTATACACCATTCAGGGATCTGGCTGCTTCCTTACTAGAAGAAAAGGTAGAGCAATATTTCAAAGAAATTATTCGCGTTGGGAAAATATTTTCTAAGAACGGAGAGACAGACCTTGAAGAAGCTTCATCAATTGTTAAAGCCGAAATTGATGACTTCAGACCACTAGTCCCTATTGTGTCTGCACTAAGGCAACCGGGGCTTCAGCAAAGGCATTGGGAGCAGTTAAATGATCTTCTAAGTTTAGACAAAGCACTAAACCCTCATGACGAGAGTTTTACACTTAGCGAGTTAATGGGAGAACGGTTTGATTTATTAGAGGATAACCCGATAAGCGTTAAACGTAGAGAGGATATTTGCATGGTTGGAGAAATTGCTCAGAAGGAACACAGTTTGGAGCTTGGCTTAGATGCCATGAAGGCAGACTGGGCAGAGGTTCTATTAGATCTCACTCCGTACAAGGATACAGGTACTTGTATCTTACGAGGTGTAGACGAGTTGAACCAAGTAATAGACGAGCAGGTTACTATTGCCCAAGGAATGCTATTTTCTAATTTCAAGGGGCCATTTGAAAACGATATAGTAGATTATAACGAAGACTTAGTAACTATGAGTGAAGTTCTTGAAGAATGGTTAGTTTTGCAGAGGAATTGGATGTATTTACAACCCATATTTGATTCAGAAGATATTAATAAGCAACTTCCAACTGAAGGTAAAAGGTTTTCTCAGGTAAGTAATACATGGAGAAACATCATTTCAAGTGGTTTGAAAAAGCGGAAGGCATTTATTTTTTGCAAGGATAAAAAGCTCCTGGGTAGGTTTAAGGAGTGCAACCAGTTGCTAGATCTTGTGAGCAAGGGGTTAAGTGACTATTTAGAAACTAAACGTGGCGGGTTTGCACGGTTTTACTTCCTAAGTAATGATGAATTATTAGAAATCTTGTCTCAAACCAAGGATCCGACCATGGTGCAGGGGCACTTAAAAAAGTGTTTTGAAGGCATTAAACGTGTGAAGTTTAGTGAGCATAAAAACCCTATAATTACTGAAATGAGAAGCGGTGAAGGTGAGGTTATTCAGCTCGCGGATGTTGTAAACCCCACAAGCAGAAATGTGGAGGATTGGATGACGGAGCTGGATATCCAAATGAAACTAAGTGTAAAGAAGGAGCTCTTGCATTCTATTTTAAGCTATCTTGAATTGAAACGAACAGATTGGATACAAGTTGTCCCAGGACAATGTGCCATAAATGGTTCGCAATTACATTGGACACGCCTTATTGAGACTAAACTGGATGAGAGCGGCTCCAAAGGTATATCTGAATGTTGTGGTATTCAAGTACATCAGATTGAAGATATGGTTAAACTAGTTAGAAAAAAAGATCTGCAAAGGCTTGCTAGAATTACACTCTCCGCGCTAACTGTTATAGATGTGCATGCGAGAGACGTCACTTTTCAATTGAAGGAAGGTGGGGTTACCGATAAGGAAGAGTTCCTATGGATTTCCCAAATGAGGTTCTACTGGGGGATGGATGAAGGCGTTGATATAGCGACTCTATCTGAGGAAGGTGACATGAGTGTTCAAATGGTTTCATCAAACAGACCTTACGGCTATGAGTACCTAGGTAACTCTTTTAGACTGGTTATAACACCGTTGACAGATAAGTGCTACTTAACACTGATGGGCGCTTTGCAGATGATTCTTGGGGGTGCACCAGCGGGGTTTAATATCTTATCTTTTCATTTGTAGGCCTGCTGGAACAGGGAAAACAGAAACAACAAAAGACTTGGCCAAAGCGTTGGCAAAACAATGTGTTGTATTTAATTGTTCGGATGGTTTGGACTATCTTGCCATGGGTAAGTTCTTCAAAGGGCTTGCCTCATGTGGGGCATGGGCTTGCTTTGATGAGTTTAACAGAATTGACGTTGAGGTTTTGAGTGTAGTTGCACAGCAAATAATGACTTTGCAAAATGCTGCAAAAAGGAAACTTACGAAAGTGGAGTTTGAAGGCTCAATTATAGCTATGAATGATCAGTTTGCTGTATATATTACTATGAATCCTGGGTATGCTGGTAGAACTGAGTTGCCCGACAATCTTAAAGCGTTGTTCAGACCGGTTGCAATGATGGTTCCTGATTATGGCCTTATTGGGGAAATTATGCTGTACTCCTTCGGGTATTCAAAGGCGCGCAAATGCGCAAAAAAAATGGTTGCTACTTTTCGATTATGTAGCGAGCAGCTAAGTGCTCAGGATCACTATGACTATGGTATGAGAGCAGTTAAGACAACTATCGTAGCTGCAGGAAATCTGAAACGCGCAGAGCCGGACACAGAAGAAGAAATTCTCTTACTGCGCGCCCTTCAAGATGTTAACTTTCCAAAATTCTTAAGTCATGATTTGCCTCTGTTTCGAGGAATAATCTCAGACCTTTTCCCGGGGTTAGAAAGACCTTACATAGATTATGGTGAATTAAGTCTTTGCATAAAACTAATCTGTGAGCACAACAACCTCCAATGCGTTGAGTTCTTCATGAAAAAAGTGATCCAGCTCTATGAGACTGTAGTCGTGCGACATGGTTTAATGCTTGTTGGCCCTTCCGGAGGTGGAAAATCAAGAAATGTCGAAACCTTAGATGAGACCCTGTCTCTTCTAAAGAAGCGAGAATGTTCGGGGTTTGCTTTTGAGAAGGTACAAAGGTATTCTCTCAATCCAAAATCAATCACCATGGGTCAGCTTTACGGAGAGTTCGACCCTAACACACATGAGTGGCAGGATGGAATATTGGCTTTCATTGTACGAAATTGTGCAAAGCAAGCAAACCCAGATAGGAAATGGGTCATGTTTGATGGACCAGTAGATGCTATTTGGATAGAAAATATGAATACTGTATTGGATGACAACAAGAAGCTTTGTCTAAATTCAGGGGAAATTATTGGCCTAAGTGACGAGATGACTATGATGTTTGAAGTGGAAGATTTAGCTGTTGCTTCTCCAGCTACTGTTTCTAGGGTGGGCATTGTTTATATGGAACCGGCCACTCTTGGCCTAGATGTGGTACAGGAATCATGGTTAAACTCGTTGCCCGAGGTGTTCGAAAGGTATACACTTGAGGGGGAAAAGAAGACAAGCAAGAATAGTAATATTTCTTGCCTGACTTTCTTGAAGAAGTCCTTAAGACACCTGTTCGATTCATATGTTTCGAATACAATTGCTTTTCTAAGAAGAAACTTTAAAGAACCTGTGATAACTTGTGATAATAATTTGAATAGCAGCATGCTCAAGCTACTTGATTGTTTTTTAGCTGAATTTCAGCTTCTAGATGGTGTAAAGGAGAAGGATCTCGTCCCTAGAATTGTCAAGTTTTGTACAGAAGACTTCCCTAGCTATTTCATATTTTCTCTTATCTGGTCTCTGTGCGCTACTGTTGGTAGCATAGAAAGAAAAATTTTGGATGGATTTTTGCGTAAACTAATGTTTTCTAATTGCTTTGAACCGTCTCTACCACTCGACGGTTTGGTCTATGAATACTTGTGGGGACATCCCTTTTTAGCAACAAATAAGGATGGCGCTGAAGGAACGTTGTCATCAAAAACCTGGGTAAAGTGGCTAGATAGTACTAAATCATATGAGTACGACCCCTCCCTCAACTTCACGGAAACCATAATACCAACTACAGATTCGGTTTGTTACTCGTACTTAGCTAAGACTCTTTACATCAGTAAGAAACATTTCATAATGGCTGGGGCTACAGGAACCGGAAAGAGTTCAAATATTAACACACTACTCGGATCAGGGCTGTCTTCTGTGTTTATACCTCTTTGCATCAACTTCTCCGCACAAACTAGTGCTAACCAAACACAAGATTTCATTGATTCTAAATTAGAAAAACTAAAGAAGGGAGTATTTGGTCCACAACTTGGAAAGCATTTTCTTTGTTTTATAGATGATT
The DNA here is from genome assembly GCA_015227615.1 of Labyrinthula sp. Ha. Taxonomy (NCBI): domain Eukaryota; class Bigyra; order Labyrinthulida; family Labyrinthulaceae; genus Labyrinthula; species Labyrinthula sp. Ha. The sequence continues at coordinate 1,923,924 of JAALGZ010000007.1, forward strand.
TAAATATGCCAAAAAAAGAAGAATATTTTGCCCAACCACCGATAGAGCTGGTTAGGCAACTTTTCAATTATGAGGGTTGGTATGATCGCAAGCTCTTACAATTCCGGAAGATTATAAACTTTTCTGTCATTGGGGCGCTGGGACATCCAGGAGGCGGGAGAAATACCATTACAATGCGAATAAAGAGATACTTTAACCTCATCAATTATACAAAGATGGAGCGCGAGTCCATGCAAAAAATATATAATACAATACTTCAAAATTTCCTGAGGGACGGTCCTATGGATCTTGGGGAATTGACCTCATTAATTGTTACCTCCTCTATTAACATATTCTATAAGATATCCGATGAACTACTTCCCACACCAGAAAAATCACACTACATGTACAATATGCGAGATTTGGGAAAAGTTTTTCAAGGTATTCTCCTGTGCTCCAAGAGAGCCTTAACATCGGAAAGTTTGCTGATAAGGATCTGGTGCCATGAAGTAACTCGGGTTTTTGGTGACAGATTAATTAATGATGATGATAGGAACTGGTTTGACTCACGGATTCTAGAGGAGATTGGCCGCACTATGAAGCTTGGAGTGGCGGAACTTGCACAGATACAAGGAGATCAAGCTACCATTATTTATTGTGATTTCCTTAATCCTACAGGTGACAAAGTCTATGAGCAAGCCTGTAACATAGAGGGCTTGGTGCCACTTGTAGAGGAGTATCTGTTGGAATACAACTCCGAATGTCACCAACCTATGCCCCTAGTTATATTTTTTGATGCCATTATGTACATCACCAGGATTGACAGGGTGCTAATCCAGCAGTTGGGCAATTGTTTGTTGCTTGGTGTTGGTGGATCTGGACGCCAATCTCTTACCAAACTTGCCTCATTCATATGTAATTACCAATGTTTTCAAATAGAGATATCAAAGAACTATGGATTAGTGGAATGGAGGGAAGATGTTAAGAAATGCCTTTTATCTGCTGGTATTGAGAATAAACCAGTAACATTTCTCTTTGTAGATTCCCAAATTATTGATGAGCAGATGCTTGAAGACCTGAATGGCGTGCTCAACGCAGGCGATATCCCAAATATCTACGCTCCGGATGATCTTGAAAAAATTATGAGCACTTGTCGCATAGACTGCCAGAAGAAAGGTATACAGCCTACAAAAATGAATGTGTTCGCCCAGTATTTGTTGAGAGTAAAATCTAACATTCATCTTGTGTTGTGTATGAGTCCAGGAACACCTGTATTTAGAGACAGACTTCGAATGTTCCCTTCACTTATCAATTGCTGTACCATTGTGTGGTTCTCAGAGTGGCCAGATGAAGCACTCAGATCAGTCGGGCGTGGAGTATTGTTAGAAAGCGGTTTAGACTTAGGCAACCAATCGGACAACGTGGTTGAGCTCTTTAAAGTTTTTCATCAGAGCGTAGCAAAGGCAAGTGTAGACTATATGAACAATTTACGTAGATATAACTATGTTACACCCACAAGTTTCTTAGAACTTCTAAACATTTTTAAGAGTCTTATGAATAAGAAGAAAAAGGAAATTGATTTATCAGTGTCACGTCTTCAGGTTGGTTTGGATAAACTGCAGTCCACCAGTAAGATGGTGGCGAGTCTTCAAATTGATTTGACAGAAATGCAACCTCAGTTGGAGAAAACCCAAAAAGAAGTTGGAGAAATGATAATACAGATAAACAAAGATAAAGAAGCTGCAAAAAAAACAGAAGATAGAGTGAAGGTGGAGGAGGCAGAAGCGGAGAAAAAAGCGAAGGAAACAAAAGATATCGCTGACGATGCCCAAAGAGATTTAGATGCTGCTCTACCTGCCTTGGATGAAGCTGTAGCCTGCCTTAATAAATTAAAGAAAGCGGATTTAGATGAGGTAAAATCTCTCAAGACTCCACCTAAAGGTGTAAAGTTGACAATTGAAGCGGCATGTATTATGTTCAACATTAAACCTATTATGGTAAAGGACCCAAACAAACTTGGGGCCAAACTAAAAGATTATTGGGCAGCTGCACAGAAAACCTTACTCGTGGATGCTAAACAGTTGTTGGCCGATTTAATGAGTTTTGACAAGGACAACATCAGCGACAAAACAATATCAGAAATTGAGCCCTATATACAGATGGATGACTTCACTCCTGCTATTATAGAAAAGGCTAGCAAGGCGTGTACTGCTATCTGTATGTGGGTACGAGCAATGCATACGTATAACGGGGTTGCAAAAAATGTCGAGCCAAAGAAAAAACTACTCGAGGAGGCGCAAGAGCAGCTAGAAATAACCATGAAATCTCTTGAAAATGCAAGAAATACTCTAGAACAGGTAAAAAACAAAATTAGAACTTTAGAAGAGGACTTTGAGTCATCTAATAAGAAAAAGCAGGCCCTGGAAGATGAAGCATATCTGTGCAGTGGAAGATTAGAACGGGCGCATAAACTGATGAGTGGTTTAGGTGGTGAAAAAGCCAGATGGGAAGAAACAGTTGCACTCTTAAAGAAGCAGATTAATTGTCTTACTGGCGATATTCTGCTATCAAGCGGGAGTACAGCTTATCTTGGGCCCTTTACTTCGCAGTTTAGACATAGTCTAACTAAAGATTGGTTGAAAAGGCTTGCAGACCTGAATATCCCGCACTCTGCTGATACCAATATTGTTGAAATATTGGGCGACCCAGTGAAAATTCGCCAATGGAACGTATTTGGATTACCAAATGATGAGCACTCCACCGAGAATGGAATCTTCATGAGTGAAAGTCGACGATGGCCCTTGCTAGTTGATCCTCAAAACCAAGCAAATAGATTCATTAAATCAATGGGAAAGGATAGACGTCTTTGTGCTAATGGGTTAGAGGTTGTTAAACAGAGCGACAAAAATTTGCTTAGAATATTGGAAAACGGAATTCGTTTTGGTAGATGGGTGCTTTTGGAAAATGTTGGTGAGAAATTAGATGCTTCCCTTGAACCTGTTCTGCTTAGGCAAACTTTTGAGCAAGGAAACCAGTTATTGATTAGATTAGGGGAGAGCAACATTCCATATCATTCTGATTTTAATTTTTTTATGACTACGAAGCTTCCAAACCCTCATTATCAACCCGAAATTTTTGTAAAGGTAAGTCTCCTGAATTTTAATATAACACCTAAGGGATTAGAAGAGCAGCTCCTTGGAGTAATTATGCAGAATGAGCTACCTGAGATGGAAGCTAAAAGAAATGAGTTGGTGATAAACAATGCAAGAATGGCTCAGGAGCTGAAGGGTATAGAGGATACTATCTTGCATATGCTGAGCTCATCTCAAGGGAACATTTTAGATGATCAGGAACTTATTGACACATTATCAACATCCAAAGTGAAGTCTAACAGTATTAATGCTAGAGTAGCTGAAGCAAAAATAACACAAAGTGAAATAAACGAAGAAAGAGAAAGATATAGAGCTGTTGCTTTCAGAGGTTCCATATTATTTTTTTGTATAGCTGATTTGCGAGCGATAGATCCAATGTACGAATATTCGCTCCAATGGTTTACTCAGCTTTTTACTCAAGGAATATTAAACTCGGAGAAGGCTGAAGATGGGAAGGTTCAACGAAGACTTGAAATCTTGAATGATTTTATTACATACTCCATTTACTCAAGTGTTTGTCGAAGTTTGTTCGAAAGGCATAAGTTGCTGTTTAGTTTCTCTCTAATCACTCGTATTCTTCAAGGAAGAGATCTCGTGAATCCTGAAGAATGGCGGTTTCTTCTAAGTGGGCAGGTCACAAGAGAGAAAAATAAAGACCAAAATTTTAATAAACCAAACTGGTGTCCAGATCGAACTTGGAACGAGCTTTGTATTCTTAGCGGCCTTCCTGCTTTTGAAAATATTTTATATTTCCTTGGGGAAGGCAGCATGGAAGCAGAATGGGAAGCCTTTTATGGATCTGATACGTGTTATCGGGATCAATGGCCAGCTGATGCGAGGCACGATTGGAACTCCTCCTTTTCACCTCTTCAGAAGCTCTGCCTGTTAAGGTGTTTTAGACCTGACAAAATGATCCCTGCTATCCAGTTATTCATTGTAACGGATGAAGTGTATGGTCAGCGCTTCATTGAACCTCCGCCTTTTGATATCTCAAACTCATTTGCTGGGTCTAATGTAATTACTCCATTAATATTTGTTCTTACAAGTGGTACAGATCCTACCAAAGACTTCATGCAATTTGCGGAGCAAATGGGACGAAAGGTAAATGCCATCTCTCTTGGACAAGGACAGGGTCCATTGGCAGAAAAGCAAGTGGAAGTAGGGTGCGATACTGGATGTTGGGTCCTGCTTCAGAACTGTCATTTGGCATCTAGTTGGATGCCCAAGCTGGAAAAGATAGTGGAAGAACTTGACCCTACAACTGTACATAGAGACTTTCGCTTATGGTTAACTAGCATGCCTAGTAAAAATTTTCCAGTTTCTGTTCTTCAGCAAAGTGTGAAGTTGGTAAAAGAACCGCCGAGTGGATTAAGATCCAACTTGAAATCTGCCTATTATAATCTTACTAACGAGGCAATAAATGTTACTAATAAACCTGAAGTATTTAGAAAGCTAATTTTTGGGCTATGTTTTTTCCATGCATTAATACAAGAGAGGAGAAAATTTGGTCCACTTGGATGGAATATTCCATACGAGTTCAACGAAACTGACTTGGAGATAAGCATTCGGCAGTTGGAGCTGTATATTAACAAGTACGAAGAGCCACCTTATGAAGTTGTAAATATTCTAACAAGCTATATCAACTATGGGGGAAGAGTAACCGATGCCATAGACAACCGCACAATTGACATTATTCTTAGACAGTTCTATTGTCCAGAAGCTCTTGTACCAGGATATAACTATAGTGCGTCTGGCATATATCATACGATACAAACTGATCGAGACCTCTCTTATACTCAATATTTAGAATATATTGAAAGTCTGCCTGTAAATGCCGAACCAGAAGTTTTCGGTATGCATGAAAATGCAAGTATCACTTGTGCACTGGCGGAAACCTATGATCTCTTCGATACCCTCCTTCTGTTGCAGCCCAAATCAGGATCCGGGGCGGGCCAAAGTATGGAAGAGGTCGTGGATATCCTAGCAACCAAAATTATTACCCAATTGCCCAGGATCTTCAACTTAGAGAGCATAGCAATGGAATATCCTGTGAAGTATGAGGAGAGTATGAATACTGTGCTGGTGCAGGAGGCAGGGCGTTACCAAAAACTCTTAATTGAAGTAAAGAAGACACTGTTTGATCTTGGGAAAGCCCTTAAAGGACTTGTTGTCTTATCTTCTGAGTTGGAGAATATGGCTAACAGCATGTTTGCTCAAAAAGTACCCTCTCTTTGGGAAGCAAAGGCGTATCCTTCTTTGAAACCGCTTAATGCATGGGTTGACGAGTTCCTGCAAAGATTGAACTTTATTTCAGAATGGGTAAGGCACGGAAATCCTAGCGTATATTGGATTTCAGGATTTTTCTTTCCACAAGCTTTTCTTACTGGTCAGATGCAGAATTTTGCTAGAGCAAAACAATACCCTATAGATACAATTTCGTTCGATACACAATACATGAAGGCGCCGATGGACAACTTGACCGAAGGTCCATCGTGCGGCTGTTATGTTCATGGCTTATTCTTAGAAGGGGCTAAATGGGACTACGAGAGGATGGAGCTTTGTAATTCTGATGCTAAGGTATTGTACACCAAATTACCTGTAACTCATTTCCTCCCAGTAAAAGATTTGAAACCCCGGGTCGAGGGAGTGTATCGTTGCCCCATCTATAAGGTCTTGTCACGACGGGGTACTCTGTCCACTACAGGTCATAGTACAAACTTTGTTATGTGGGTTGACGTTCCTGGGACGGGAACTAACATAAAAAACAACAGAGGCCTAAGTGATATAAAGGAGTGGATAAAAGCGGGAGTCGCAGCTTTTTGTTCTTTAAAATATTAAGTTGTACTGCGCTTTGAGGTTAGGAAAGTGCATCCTCTTACAGTTGTTGAAGAGACTGCTGGTCTTTGCAACTAAAAAAGCATCATTCCACATTAAGCCACATAGCTTTCAGTAACTTCATAGTCATTTGGTTCCAGGAAATGAAACTATGGCACAAGTTTCATTCTCTGCAATACTTGTTCCTACTTTTCTAATATTATTGTGCTAATAATGATGAATTTCTAGACTAAATCTATGTGTTAGGTATCATTGAAAGGTATCAATACTTTCTTCAACCAGTTAGTTTTGTACTTTTCTTGTATCAACTTCTTGTATTCATTCTATATTATAGACGACTCTTTGATTTTCTTTACCGTCTTGACCCTTCTACTACTTTGATTAAATGTACAGACATTTCAAGTTCCTTAACAATGAACTCTTAACGGCCACTTGAAAATGTAATATTTAAATTTCACAAACGACTAAATGAGTAACATTGCTACAACCAAATTTATTAAATACTTTCAGTTCATAAGAGAACCAACTACAACATATTTCAATTACTTAATTGTTAATATTGTACTAACAGCTAATGTAACATAATATTGCATAAGATAGAGTAATGACGTGGAACGATGTAAGTGTCAATACGGGTATATTAAAGTCTCGGGAGAGTTCGCTTTAGTTAAGAGGAATAATATCCATAGTATGAAACAGAGAGTACTTATTTTGTCGACACCTATAACACGAAAAACGAGACGAGTAGAATGGAGAAGGAATGCTTTATGGTACTAAGTATTTAAGAGTACCTATGATGACAAGACCAAAGGTTTCTATACTTAAACTCTTACTCTAAACCTTACCATTCAATATAACAACTGTAGTGCTTTGTTTTAGCGCTCTCATCCTTCTTTATACAATTTTATCCCTCTGTCAATTGTATTACTGCTTAAGTATCTAAAGTATAGCAGTAACCGCAATGTGACATCTCACAGTGTTGTAACTAGCCTGATATTTTTCTTATGGCTAGTTCTATATCCTTGACGCTTCCTTTGGTTTACTAACCGGTTTCTTCTTTTCGCAGGATAAATGATGACTCTTTAAACATGATCTCTGCATCGTTGCACACTGTTTTCTACTACAACCCGTGTCTCCGCTTCATTTTTCACTGCTTTCAATATTTCTCCTATAAATAAGAATTATATATTAGAATAATATCTCCGCTTAATATAGTCAAAACTTCTGGTTATACATTAAATTTGGTAAAGTTTATGGAGAATTGTCTAATAATTCTCTTGATTCTAATTATCAATAAAAGAGTTGGGATTTGATTTCTATCAACTGATTCTGATTTTAATATGGTTATCAACTTATAATCTATAATAAATTGAAAAAGTTGAGGAGCTATCAGAACCAATCAATAAGAAAAACATGGGTAAATTTTCCATAGATAAATCACCAATAAATCAAATCCGATCCCTACTTGTGATACATAGCTTTTAACTTTTTCAGCTTGGCTGATTATCTCCAACCTCTAGTGTCTTTCCCAAGATTTTCGACTTTTTAGAGAAAATCAATAACAAAATCAGGCTAGAGTAAACTTATTGTGATGAAGTCTTCGCTATTTAGGAAATGACGCAAAGACTTGGGCCAATTTCTTTCTAGTTAAGACTAAGCTAAGATGAACCATTAACGAGCTTTTTTCTCTATATCAATGATACAATTTTTTATGCTTCCTCCAAGAAGGGCTACTTTATTATCTGATGTAGAGTTGCATAAGTGAATATAATAAAAAGTAGAATTTAGACTCACTTTTCAAGTAGAATTCGCTAAAAGCCATTTGAAGAAACGGCTGCAACCAGTTCCTTTAAAGACTAAGCCCTGGTAATATGCTATAAAGAGCTACTTGGTCCATTTGTAAAGTTTAACAATGAATGAATTGTTCGTTCCGAGGAAGATTCAACAACTTCAGTTAAAATTTTTCTTTAGTTTAAGGTAAGAAAATAATTTTACAAATTCAACGCTGGAAATAATTTTAACACCATAAAAAATACAACGGAACTTAGCCTTTCATATCATATTCTAAATCTGAAATATTTTTGTGTTATTTAAATTTCTTTTTCAGATAGAACGTTTCTTGAAAATCCAAATACGCTGCATTATTGTCTTAGTGTTAAAGGTTATTTGTCCAACCTCGATCTTTTGGTAAACTTCATGTACTTGGCTTGTTAGTAGGTTGTATGTATGGCTATTCTTCTGGTACATCCATTTAAATATGCCCGTAGTTATCTGTTGTACCTAAGTACTGCTACTGCTTTTGCATTGTTATATCATTATCCCAACAATTCTTAACTATACTCAATATATGTTCTTTTTCTTTGATCCGTGGTAAACTATAGCTAGTAACAGTTTTTTAAATTTCACTACTATGCTACTCTATGTTGCTGCAATTATGGTTGTCCTAGTTGTATAGTACAAGTTAGGTTCTAGAAGCATAGTTTCATTTTTATGTGATAAGCACCCAGACATTGTACTAAATATCGTTGATTTATTTTTCAGTTTCGAAACTGTTCTCTTAACTTATACCCAGTTAGACTGCAGCTTCTGATACCTTGATCTTTGGCTGTGACATGATTTTGAGGCATTGCTGCTGTTATATCATCAGAAGGTGTGATGAAAAAAATCAGTAACACCTATTGCTGAAAATTTTACTGGAAGTGAAACTAGAATAATGGTGAAAGGGATGAATCTTTAGAAAGGTTTACTTATATAAATAAAAAATGGGAAAAGTATAACTGTAAAACAAAGAATATAAAACTGAGAAAAGGAAGAGTTAAACCTTGCTTTATTTTATAATATTTTGTGTTCAGCGAAAAATTAAATCATTTCTGCAGATGTGTAGTGTTTTTCATTCCACAGGTTAAAGGCTTCACATGAAACTCTTAATTCGCAGTTTTAAAGATTTTGATTACCAAAATATGCTATTTGTTTAGAAATAAGAACTCAAACTTCAGGGTATCACGTACATCTATTGGAAGTACGCTTGATATTAGAGCATAAAGGCAACAAGTTACAATTCCCAAATTTCCGGAGAAATATAAAAGGGTAAAGGCAACTTTGAAGTTATACAGTTTAGTTCAGCTTTTTCTTCTTACATCTCTTTTTTTTCGAATTGCCACAAAAAAACAAATTGTTCTAGAAACAAAATGGTGCTTTAAAGTGAAGATTCTTGACTTTGGATGAGCTTTAGTATGGAGCACAGTTAAAATCGATCATTTTGTCCCCATTTATAACCTTCGCGCCGCTTTTCCTAAATAACATTTTTTCATCAGTGCTCCCGTTACTAGCAATTGAACTATGTTAAACGATATAAAAGAAGATGTTACTGCATGGAAAAATAATTTGGCAAGATAACTTTTCCGAATTAAACTCTGATGCACAGTTGCCATCCCTTCAACATAATTATTGAAGGGTTTTATAGGTGATGCACCCTTGCTTTATGGCCATAATTTTCTATTTTTTCTTAATAGCAGTTTGTATGCGTAAATGACTTGGCAAAAGAATACTAGAAGATACAAATCCATCTTAACAATAGGTAAAAATAATAGTAGGAAGTCAAAAGCATGTAGGAAAATGGAGTTAGTAGTATTCTTATACTTACTTGTGCTATAGTCAAGTGACGCACTCTCCGGATTCTTTCTTAAACTTTTATAAATCTCAGGTTAAGTTCTTAACGCTTAGTTTTACATTAGCTCTTCTTATCTCAAACGATTAAACTATGTTACGTCAGGCACGACCGTGCCATTGCCCCCCTCCCCATAGCTACTCAACTGGTCCAAGTCTTTCAGCTACTTCCGGGGTACTGAACGGTAGATCCAACCCAATACTCGTCCAGTTTCTCCTAACATTTGCTCTTCTCGCAAACAGGTCTAGCTTCCGCGTTCCACCAAACACCCTCTCAATCCGCTGGTATACCTCTTGTGGCTTCTCCGAATTTCTTAACCTCTCCGCTAGTATCACATTAACACCAAGCGAAAAAATTCGCTGCGATGGCGGCACCTCGCCTTTCCTCTATACCATAAGCACTTCCACCGCACTCATCAGTGTTGACCCCGTGTTGCTTTGTAAACGTCATTTCCTTGACATCTTCATCCTGTAGAAATCACCTTCGAATCGAAATCCACATGCTATCAACCACGCCTCGACGACGTTCCTCACTCTGGGCGTAACCCAGATAAATAAATATCCATTCTTCAAGATCCTCTCCACCGGTATGGCTTTTATCTCCTCGAACCTCATAGTCGGGTACGGCAATGCAAGTCTTCTTGTCGGGTCTTTACCTTCAACCCTCCACCGAGGGTCCATGTGTACTACCTCCGGCAATCCCCCATGCAGCTCTATGTACACCTTGATAAACCTCATCCAGTCCATTTCTCGAACATCAGTTTTCAAAACCCACGACCTGTGAGGTGGAAACCAGACATCGAACGACCTCTGGCCCGATCGTAGCTTCCACATATCTTTTTCCTGCCACGTCAACTCGCACTCCTTTCCTTCCCACACTATTCCTCTCAACGATTCCACGTTTCCAGCAGTCCTTCTTTTCTCACAGAGCAGACTATACACAAACGTCTCCAGTTGGACCCGTGCAAATCCAAGCATCAGCACTTTCTCATCCCCTTTACTCCTTTCCAGTCATATTTCCTGCTCCCTCCTGAGGTTTCTAACTGGTGACGATAGCCTCGCAAAGAATTACTTGTCACTCTCCGCTCTCCTGAGCCACTTAAGCCATGTCCTCCTCGCTTCTGGTGTATCCTTCCTAGAAAACAACGGGATGGCTGTCTTTCGCTGTGCCTTCGTTAATCCAAACCTTCTTTTATTGAACTATCTTCGCACCAGCTTCTCTGCCTGCGGTACCACGTGGCTTCTTTCCACATAGTAGCACGTTCCCCATCGCTTCCTATTATACGCTGCAACCTCCCTTACATCCAGCACTATCCCATTAAATTCTGAAATCGACTGTTGACCGGCGAGTTTCTGGGTTCTATTATAAAGCTGCTGCTTTGTTTTCCCTTGCAACAATGCTTCCCTCTGTATCTGGTCATATCATCCAACTCCAAAATTCCAGATGCACAGCTTCAAAACTTCATCCTCGATAGGGAGTCACCATCTATCAGCTTTCGGTGCACTTCTCCTTACCCTTGCTAGACAAACCGTGAACTTATTCAAATACTTCTTCACTCGAACGCGTTCCCTCTTATCCGCCTTTAGTGTATCCTCCAAAAATAACTCAATCATCTCCGGCAGGTCCTGTGCAATAACGTGGAGGGGTTCCCATGACATGTCCTCTACCTTGAACCCACGCCATTTAACCAAGATTTCATATACTCCTGCCCTTCTCCGCAGCTTCTCGAACCTTTCTACTTCTAATTCACCATAGTCTGACATGAACACGTCCCTAACTGCGCCAGACGGCCTCCAATCAGAACTCTCATAAAACCACAGTCTACTCGCGTGGATCACCGATATCTTCCCGTGCATGGACTTCACCCGATATACATTCGGGGACAACGTCTCCACGACCTTATACGGCCCAACCCATCGCAACTTGTACTTCAACCTCTCCGATGGCGTTCATTTCCGACTAACCATCACCCAATCGCCTGGGATAAACTGCATCACACGGACTGTCCTGCCCTTATTGTACTTCGAGTTCGCGCGATTTCTTGTTTCCTCCACAAATGAATAAACCTCTAACCACTTCGCCTCTAACTGCTCCGTAAGCTTCTCTAGAGTATCCAAGAACAACCTCACATCTCTCGGCTTCACTAGTTCCTCTGACAGCTTTCTAAACGTTGTCCATTCCTCAGGCTCCAGCACCAACTCCCTGTGGCTTCCTTTTCCCATAACCAGCTCGTTTGGCATTAGCCCAAGATTCCTCTCTGTCAGTCGGTTATTCATGTAGTGGGCTATTGTAGGTGTTAAATCCTCCCGCTCCGTCATCTCCAGCCTCAGTTCCGACACTAAAACTCTGACTGCTCGAAGAATGCGAGAATTAGCCACCTCCACACCACCGTTCGTCCATGGTTCATATGAAATCGCATAGTGATGCACGAATCTTAGTGCCTTCCCAAGTTCCTTCAATAGGTTAGATACAAAGTGACTGCCTAGGTCGGTAAAGACCATGAACTCCTCAATAAGACCCACTGAGAACCTCCATTCCAGAAGGGCTTTCACCGCGTTTGCACTAATCGGTTTCCTCACCTTCGACAGATGCACTTTTCTGGAAAAAGAGTCCGCTAGCACCAACAGGTACCCATCCTCATTTATGTACAGGTAATCCATTAGCAGTATCTCCCGTGGTTTGGTTCCTAAAACGGTGATATCCGTCGGTCTACGAATGAGAGCCGGTTTCCTAAGGCAGTGTAGACACTTCTCTGCGATAAGCTTCAGCTTGGCATCTACCACTCCCTCTTTCTCGTAGCAATAATCCCGCACCAGTCCTCTCTTCTGATCCTTCATCGTGGCGTGTATCGATGCTACGGGGTAATGTATCAGCACCCTATCCATTAACTCCTCGGGCACAAAAACTCTATGCTCCTTATCTCTCAGAAATCCATCCTCGTCCTCTTTCAGCTCGATAGTGGAACCTGAGTCCGACTTCCACCTTAACTGGGCCTTCTTTATCTCTCCCAGTGTTACCTTCTTCCACGATCCCCTGAACACTGGCGACAGGAACGAAACCCTCATTTGATCCACCGCCTTCATCACTTCTAGATCCTGTGCAGAGAACCTCGGTGCTCCCCTTGTCTTTGCTCTTTTCACCTGGACTACATTCTCCTCCTAACTAGCTTCTGGGTTCCCCCATCGGCTCAGCATGTCAGCGAACAGGTTCACTTCGCCTGGCAGATGTGAGACTTCAATATCCGCTTCCTGGAAACGTAGCACCCATCGGTGGAGCCTATCTACATGGCTCTTGTTCGGCATAGCTCCAGGCTTCAGAATAAACGCCAAATTCCTATGGTCAGTCAGAAACTTCACTGGCCTCGGGTTTCCATACACCAGGAAGTCCAGCTTCGTGATTACCTCCAACATCGGATACAGCTCCTTCTGCGAAATGTGTCAGTTCTTCTGTGACCGTGTAAACTTTCCCGATAATGTCATGAGCGGGTGATGTTCTTGCTTATCAAAGTCCTTACTCTCGAAGTCTGCTACCGAGCACTGGCTAACCACTGCTGCCCAATACTTCTTCGACGCATCTGTGGTGACTACTAGCTCCTTCTCCCTATCATACAACTTAAGGTTCCGCGACATCGCCACCGACACAATCTCCAAAAACTTTTTCCAGGCTTCTTTCCGCTTTTGTGTCCATTCCAGCACCTTTTTCTGTTTCTTCATATCACGCATTCTCATGCCCATCTGCGCATCTTTCGCTAACACTTCTCTCAGCGCTACCAGCTCGGGTATTGTAGGTGCTAACCAAGTTGCAAGATAAATAACCTCTGCCATCTGATAATGAAAATATGGCATCTTCGTATCCCTGATCTTCTGGTAGTAGACTGGTGAATACCTCCACTCCCCCGGCTGCATCATTCTTCCGTAGAACTCTGCTTGGCGTGTAAAAAATACGCAATTATCTACTCGAAGTCTCACTTTCTTTTCTATTAATTTATCCAGGTACTTCTTCACCATGTCAATGTAGTTTTCCTTCGTTTGTGAATACAACAAGCGATCATCTATCCACTGTAGAGCTCCACTAGCCGCGGTTTCATATATTCCCTGGGGTTTCAGGATCTCACCCACCATCCTTTCCTGGAACAACATTGGGGAGTTCACCCAACCCTATGGGGCCCCCTGTATTTCATATATCTCCCCCCAAGGCATCAGCAAGGTAAAATACTGCTTCGCGTTCTCTGTAGCTCTGAGAAAATCATATCCACTTTTCATGTCGAAGCATCCAAATATCTGACTCTCCCTACACAGATGAAGTTGGTGATCCAATAGCGGGAGCGTAAGCGCTGTTTTCTGCGTGATAGAATTCAACATCCTCATATCCATTACCATCCGGTACTTTTCTGGTCCCTTCTTCGGTACCACAAACACCTGCGACGTGTAATTCGCAGATGTGACCTTCCTCAGCAGACCTCCCTTAACCGTCGACTTCACCTTCCTTCTCAGCCAATCCTCCCTCAGAGCTCCTAATGGCCTCGTCTTCACTATCAAAGAGTCAGGCGCAGTCTTCTTCAGTGTGCCATCTATAGGTTCCAGGTTGCTCATACGTCCCTTCGATCTTGATAAAGCAAAAGCTTGCCATCGTTTCTGTATTACCTCATACAGCTCATCTCTAAACTTCTTGTCGAAAAAGGTATCTTCCTCCTCACCATAGATCTTCTACCTAATCGTCACTAAAATCTCGTCTTTCTCTCCAGGAACCGTCTCTCCCTGCTCCAGGCTTTCTAAATCTCCACCCCCCATCTATCTCATCAGGGCTTTCAGATACTGCATACGCTTTCACTCTTAGCGTCTCCTCCAAGTTATCGCCTTCATACTGCTGTTCCACAGCTTCCACACTTTCAGACGTCCTTTACCGAAGAGAAAGCTCTTCAAAATAGGCCAGCTGGCTATTGATATATCCTTCAATAAAATCAGCATCCAGGCCTCCAGGCTAAATAACTTCAAATTCTCCATCTACCTTAGTATCCTTAAATTTAGCATACAGGATTTCGTCTCCGCCAAATCCTCTCTCTTTATCTGGATATGGTTCCTCGTATTCATTAGTTTGGAACTTTATCGGCTCACGAGGCGGTAGATTAAGCTCCTCCACTGTTTCCTTGAACACCTTGTCCATAATCTCTTTCTGATCTTTATAGGGAGCATCTTCTGACTTTATAACAATCTCAGCTTGATTCTCCCACTGGCTTCCCCCAACTCCCCCTTTCCTATTACAACCGGCGAGTCAGCATCTGACAAGTGCATGTCACTTACTTCATTTGGACCTTGATCCAGTTTCTTCCCGACACGTCTCGATAAATTATTGCAGTTTCCACGTCGTTCAGGTTGCTCCTCGACAATAGTAGCAACCTTCGCCTCATCCTACGCGCTCCCCGCTGGCGCATACTCATTCCTCAACTCCATTGGGAGCCTGCCCATCACCTGCTCCGACAGCACCTGTAGCTTCCTTAAATTTTCGCGCCCAATAAGTAGGTCTTTCCAATCCTCCGACTCAACCATATACATCTTGATCGTTCCGAGGTACACCGGTTCGAAATTATCCACAATTACTCTCGCTTCGATATCTCCAACTTCAGTAGCTCTAACTATCGTTCCTTCCCCCCACTCTACAATAATCGGGGGTTTCAGCTTCCGTGATGTGCCACAAAACTTCTTGTGGAGCTTCAAACTTCCGATCGTCTTTCCCGCTCCGTTATCTAGCACCCCTTTAACCCTCGACCAGCTGTTATCATAATTCTGCAATTCGATTATATCGGAGTGCGTAAACTTCGCGTTCTGCACCAGTATATGCTCTGCTTCGCTGTCGGTGACGTTCTGGGAACCCACTATTTGCGTCCCTTGTTTCCTTTGTCTCTTCGGTTTCGGGCAGTCACGGGCCATGTGGGCCTTTTCCCTACAATTGAAACAGGTAACTTCCGGATAACTACGAAACTTGTGCTCCAACGAACCACAGCGGCTGCACTTTGGATTTCCCATGTCACTAACTTTCACTTCCGCTGACATAATACGGATATTTGGGTCCTTCTGACGTGAGCCCCCTTTTCTTGCTCTTCTAGATCTGTTGTGGACATCCTCAACCGCCGCATACTTCTCCAAAGCTTGTTCGAAGGTTTCTAGATCTCTTGACTCTGGGAACTCCTCCTTATAATCTTCATAGGTCAGGTTAAAATATGCTGGCAGTGCTTGGATCAAAATCCTAATCATCTGCTCCTGGACTGGACGTTGTGATATCTTGACTTTGCCCACCAGTGCTCTCGCCTCATGCATGAATACTGCTAGTGCCTCCTCGCCCGTAGCACACTCAACAGGCCATGAAAGTTTTTCTCGCAGGAAAACCAAAGCCATCTTCCTCCTGCTCTTATCCAGGAGATCAAGTCGACGACCTAGATGTGCTCTAACCGCTACTGTGTCCAGGATATCTACTCCCTGAGCCTCCAGTTGATCCTGAATGGAAATATCTAGCCACTACGCTATCTCCAGCGGCGGGTAGGCTATGGAATCTGCTCTACTCTGTGCTTTGTCGAACCTCGAAAGAAATTGTGCTAACGGGGTTCGGCGCAAACTGCTCAGTTCCTCAAGTTTTGGTGGACGTATCTGGGGAATAGAAGGACCTCCACGGTTGCTTTGACGCCTAAATTGCGCCGTCTGAGCCGCTACACCTCCCAAAGGACGTGCTGCTGCTGCAGGTGTGGATGTTTCACCCTCTCTAGGAGACGCCTCCCTTCCTCCTTCCCCGCTTAATTGGGACCTGGTTTCATTCCCCGTTTCTCTCGGCTGGGTAGCTTCTGTAGGTGAGCCACCTGTCGCGGACTCTGCCGCTCTCGAAGGACGACCTTGCCTTCTTCTCCTATATTCGGCCTGCGAAATTGGGTTCCCACGGTCATCCAAAATCATCCTATTCGCACTAGATCCTCCCTCTGAGTCCCCCTCCTCTTCCTTGACCTCCTCCTGCTCTGGACCACTTGCAGGGTTTGTCTGAGGGTCTTGCTCAGCGAGTTCATCCTCCCGCGCGATATCATCTAAATTGGTTACGGGATTCACCTTTTCTTGATTCGATTCGCTCTGACTCATATTGCTTAACCAAAGACTCAATTATGACTTCTCGCGCTTTGTTTAAACAATGACGCACTCTCCGGATTCTTTCTTAAACTTTTATAAATCTCAAGTTAAGTTCTTAACGCTTAGTTTTACATTAGCTCTTCTTATCTCAAACGATTAAACTATGTTACATCAGGCACGACCGTGCCACAAGTCAAAGTCCCCCTTCCTAAGATCATATAGCTTTTATAATTTCAGAAGTTACTAGGAGTATTAGACAATTATTCTTACTAACTAATATAATTCGGACTACTGAGTCCACATTTTGACTTCGTTCTCTCTTGATCTAGAATTCTTTATGGTCGCTTCAATCACTTTCAATTAAACTTAATGCGCTATATAAATATTTAAATTAGTTTATATATATCTTAGAAGATTATTTTATCCCTTTTATGAAATTATTTCAACGAGAAAACTCATCGTCTATTCTTACTACAATATACAAGGCACGCATTGAAACAGTATAGATGCATATATTAAATCAACACGAGCAGTTCTAAATGTATTTCTTCATGTACTTCAGAAACTCAGAATAGTTGTCATAGCAAATGTAAGATTTGTATTAGAATGCCAATATGAAGCATCTTAACTTTTCTATTTGTATAGTAAGTTGATGAAGAATACCAAAAGAACCAACTACTTATGTACCAATCCAACCAGCTATTCTGTTCTTTTCTTTTTAATAACAAAAGAGTTCATCACAAAGAGGAAGAAATGCCAGAGTTTAACCTGTTATTTTGTTTTAATTGCTGATGAGTTTACTCAGGTGACAATATAGTTCTCGAAGTAACCAACCACAAGCAAAGATAGAACTTCTCCTTCGGAGATGTTCCTGCAACTGAAAATTAAGCAAACTATTTAATCAGGCAAAATACAATAAAATGCCATTAGTTGATTATTGGTAAAACTTGCTGTTCTTTCTCCGCAACAATATTATTTTGTCACCGTTTCAATGTGTTTGCCTAAAGTTACCTAGTACAATCATAGACTCATTCTAGGCTTATACTCAATACTTCTTGTTGCCAATACGATGAATAGGTACAAATTAAAACCAAGAAAACCTTCACAGAAATTATTAAGGTAACCTGTCGATATAGTGTGAACTTGCTTCTTAATGAACTAACAAGGTTTCAGTCTTGCAACTTTTATAGGAAGAATATATTTGTCACAAAGATTACTGAATCAAAAAATATCATGCTTCTCTTGAGAAAAATTAATCAAGGATATTTCAATCTGACGCTAGGTGCTTACCCAAAGTCAAGCACATTATATGTTAATTAATCCGAATGCGGTGGTCATGAAAGCCGTCACTATTCGGATGCATTTTACATTTGGTTTTAACTGGAGAATATGTTCATAACGCAATATTAGAATACTTCTTAGTGTTAAGAAGAAGCAGTGTGAAAAACATATGCAAAAACAAGAATTTGTATTAAAACAAAATAAACAGAAACAACTATTCAAAACTTACAATATTCACTTTACACACCTTCACTGAACTTAGACAACTCGTGCTTAACATGACGGGCTATAGTGGCACCAGATAGCCCTTGAACCGTATTATACTGCCTCTTCAAATTTTCGTTTGTTTTCAATCCTGGTTCTACTTCGGAGAACTTTCTGACTACATTTTCTTGTGGAATATCAAAAAGTTCAAAAATGTTGCTACGTTGCCTTTGAAACTTCATAGGGCTTTCTTTCTTCTGCTGTATTCCACTAGACACCTTAGGGTTAGAGGTTTCTTCCTCGTACACAAAGGAATCCAAACGATCAAGCCTAGGTTTGCTTCTTTGTTGCTTACTGTGAAAATAGTCGACCAAATGTGCACCTTCATCTCCTCGAATCGTATTGTATACATTTATTTGGACACCAGAAGACCTAAATAGGGAATTTTCAGTTTTATTCTGAGCTAGGAAGCTTCCTTTTCGCTTAGATCCTTTAGAACTACTTGATCGCTTCGACATATCGAGTGGACCTACCTCACTTCCTAGTAGGCTCTCTTCTTCAAACTTCCATTCAAAGCCATCAAAAATTTCATCACCAAAATTCAATAAGGGTTCTTGGTAGGTTTCGTCTGTCAGTTCTTGAACAAGCTGTCTAGTTTCTCTTGTTTGCCTGTACCCAAATTTCCCGAAGATAATATTGAAGGCATCAATGTTATATTTCATTTCCCATTCCAAATAGTACTCACGGAAAGAAATTTTCGCACTCAGCTTTGACTTCATAATTTTAAAGTGTCTGCCTAGGGCACTAGCTGTCCTTTCAGCTGGTAAAGGCAAATGCTTTAATCTGCAATGATTTTGCCAGTTGCGATCATAAATTCCCTTGATTGCCTCCCAACTATCAAGTTTTGTAGGATCTCTTTGATCAACCAAGTCAGGCTCAATCTCGGTCTGATCAGCTCTAGCTTTGGATTTATTCCGTGTAGGGGCTAACGATCCTGTTGTAAACCAACGCGTGCAAACTGCACCCACCAAGAATACTTCCTCAATATGAGTCCAGGAGTTCACCCTTTGATTTTGGTTCCTATCTCCCATGGCTCTCTTTGGCTTGGGCCTTTTATCTTCTTCACCATTAGCACTTGACGTCATATAACTTTCTTAAACAGTTTTTCTATGAAGCGATGGAGGATATTTATTTGTTTTTCTGTGTGTACGAAATCCTATTATTCAGACATTGGATCTGTTAACGTATCAGAAAGACATCGATCATAAACTTTCTGTGGCTATTCAGGCATTCAATTTTCAATTCTCGTTTTTTTCTTCTTTTGCTTAAGTGAATAACGGTTAAGTCCGGTACAATATGGTCAGATTGCTGACGTGGCGCATTGTTCGGCTCAATTTTTTTTCATTATTGTATGTTTATTCTTGTATGTTCTGTTGAGATAAGTTTCGGCTTCGAAGACATGTTACCGTATTGAACACAGTGAAAGTAGGGGGTCGTAATATTGGGAGTTTCGGTTATAATATATTCTAACTGGTTGCAGTTGTTCTATGTATTATAATTGGACTGAAATAGATTTGTAACATATTCTGTTCAATGTTATTTAAACTGATACTGGAATAACGGTAATAGGGATAAATATTGAGAAATAACGTTTATTCGTTGAAGAAGATTCGTGCAATAATATAACGGTTAAGAATATAAAAAAGAGAAAAAAGCGAGTTTAAACAATAAAGGAAAGTGTTAAAAAAAGGCTGCTACTTGAATAGAACTGTATGAATAAAATTCTCTTCCCGGGACGTCTAAACAACAAAGGAATAGTGATGTAAAGGCGATTGAGTTCGACTTATAATATACGCCCAACTACGACAAAACCATGCTTCTTAAATGATTATATTTTTTACTACACCAGACATTTTGAGTAGCCGGAATGGACAGAGGGCGCGGTTTCATATTGAAAGTGGTTCTTATTCTAGAGTATTATCTTGTCCAAGACTGTCCGGTCATCCAGTTCGGCTTTAATAAATATTCGTTGTGTTATTCTCTAGAAAGTTGAAGGTATACCGAAATTTAGTGGAGTTTTCTTATGGAATATGTTACAGTAGATGTTAGTATCTATAGAGGAAACTGTAGGGAAAGAAGTTTGACTTGAAATATATCTCTTTATTCCAGCCTTATACAAATTAGAAAAAAAATATGAAATAACACAAAATGCAGGGGAGGAAAAGGAAAAATTGAATATAAGTTGGGATAGTGGTAGTGTAAGCCGCGCGTTCATGTTATAGAATCAAGGTCTGTAGTTTACTCTGGTTTGCATCGATGATAATCTTCTGTAGAGGGTGTCATTCAAGATCTCAAGAATTCAAATGCAATTCTATGAATTATGTTCCAGAAGGTCTCTTTGACAGAAAAATGCGACTACTCCTTTAACCCGAAAACTTCATCGAGCCAATTTATGATGCAAATCTATGAGAGTTAACGCGGAGAAAATCATTTTGCAAAATCTTGAGGCAATGTATAGTAGGTTTAACTCATTAGCTACTAATCTAATATATGAGAATAGCAGCTATTGTTTCGCTTTTCGTTATTTACTCGATAGCAGCAGTATTGAGAAACCTGGACAATGCTCATGATCGCAGCAAAAGCAGCTAAAAATATCGAAGCCAGATGTGATCCATCTGAAAACCCTGTCTCACGAACCCATCGTTCACCTTTATCCTCAACAATTGTATCTATCTCAGCTTGAACCAAATATAAATTTCTTCCCAAGAACAGAATTCCAGCAAGCAGCGTTATAGCTCTCACAATGGTAGAAACAAGATAACACATACCAAACTTATTCCACAAGTACAAAACATTGCATATAGCCTGCCAGGTGATCATAACAGTAGCAGGAGCAATATAGAACTCTCTATATTTAACAATATAATCTTCTTTAATACTATAGTTTTTTTCACAGTTAATTTTAAAAATTTCACGCAACTGCTGAAGAAAGGAACCTCCCGACGCTGAACTGGGGATAACCACATCATGTTGCCAATTGTCATAGTAAGCATATTCAAGATAGAAATCTTCAGACTAATCCAAACATACTATGAACGGTATTGTATCCTGAATTAGCACTAGGTGAATCACAGCAGCAAGGACACTGACAATCAGGATTGTTAACATCACACCAAAAGCCCCGTGACTTGCATTCCAGTACGTCTGAACAGTTCTGGGGAAAGGGAGTTTCTGAGTTGGTATACTATCCTCCTTCAAAGGTTAAATTTGTACAACGGGGGGGGGGAGGGAATCAGGCACCTGTTTCGCATCAACAGCTTCCACATGGTACATTGGCTGTACGTACTGTGGGCTCTGCTCACTTGTCTCTCCTGTTTGTACCATCTGTGGGTTTTGTTGAACGGATGTAGTCATATTCACTTCTTGGTCTTGGTTCGGGTTGTTCATGTGATAGTAAATAGTTCTGTTTTACTGTAACTTTCTTGTTTTAGTTTGGTTTTACTGCATTGTTCCCTACAAGTTATGGCTTTTTAACGGAACAAACATCATTTAACCAAACTTTATTGCCTCGAAATTGCTATCGTGAAAGAAATATTAAGAATCCTTAACGTTATATCTCTTGTGGTAAAAACTGCTTTGCCGATTGTAACGTTAAGATTATCCGCTTGAGAAAGCTATCTTGTCTCAGTTCTATAAGGGCGCTATCCCTTCTTAGAGTATTCTCCCTACAAAAATAAAACTGTCGAAACACTTACTTAGAATAGGATTGAGGATGCAACAAATACTTGCCTCAAAAGCTCATTTGCACTAAGACTTTATTATTCTTAATATAACACCTCTTGAAGAGAGAACTGGGGAAATACATAGAATACTCTGTATGTCTCAGGAAAATATACATTTTCATGATGAAGAAACAGCTCTATGTATCCTAAAAATTACTTTCGGAGAGCCTAAAACACATAATTTAAGAGGTAATTTTGTTCCGTAAGTGCTTATTAGGCATAAAATGGTTTTGTATTATGATAAATTGGGGACAGGTAAGTTTCAATATGCAAGAGTCTTAAGATAATCCTGTAAATCAGTAATTGCCCGAGTGAAAGTGTTTTCTCTCAGCCAATACTTTGCCTTAATGTACAAGATAATGCTCTAAGATACTTCAAATATTCTGTTCTAAAGTAAAATACTTAGTACTTTATTTTTTAAACCAAAATAACTTTAACTCAAATTTGTCATTTATATGTTTTAAAAATATATGCCAATTTTAAATCATTATTTTATTTTCTTGCGTATCTTCATCGATATTCATGTACACCATGATTGTAACCTATGAGATTTATTATTTGAAAATACATGTTTAACAAATCACGCTTCAATTATGAAGATTTCAAAAAATGTTAAATTAACCTTACAACCTATTCTTTCCAGGTGAAACTGCATTTTGGGTGAAATACATCAAATGTACATAGCTCTTTTCGCAACAAATTTTAAGATTCATAATTAAAATAAATCTAGTATCTAGTATATCTCTGAAATACTTTTGACTAATAACAAAAACAATCCTTGATTTCATGTATTTAATAAATAGGACACCAGATGCAACCAATTTTAGTATATCCATTTCATATAAACTATCAAGCATTGCAAAAATATACTACAGCACTTCTGTCAATAGGCGAATTTAGTTTTAGTATAGATTTTAAGGCATATAGCAAAAAATATTTGCTTTCCCGGTAACTTTTTTTGCTTGACGTTCATGGCTATATCAACGTTCTTTTGGAAAATTCAGTATAATGGCTCTATACTGTAAACCGCATACTCAGTTCTTCTTCGATGCTGCAAGCATCTTTAAAGCCTAACCTTAAACTATCTAGTATAAAAATTAATAAAGTATGAACAATCTAAACTTCAAAAACAAGACCAGTGAAAATAACGAATATAGTATATCTTAACTGTTGTCATCAAATTTTCCTCAAATAAAATATTGTCACCCATCAATGCACCAAATTTAAACTTTTTCGAGTATTTTTTGTCGGCGTTTTGGATAAGGATAGGTAATTTAAGCCCTATATAATGCTAATTTCAGGTGTTCTTGTCACTGAGCTTATTGACTTAAAAAGTATACATTCAGACATATCATCATCTAGAACTGCTCTATTGCAGGAAAGATTTTACTAAGTCTTTAGAAATCTACTAAATCTAAAATTCTAAATAATTTTCAGAGTACAGCTACTCTGGTGAAGTACGATCCCGCTAAGTTTTATTCAGAAAGTCAAGAGTGTAAGTCTGCGCATTTCAGGATACCAAAGTTTTCAGTCTTGCTATAATTACATAGCTTTGTGCTGTGCACAACCTTGGAAAATTAAGAAGCAAGGGTCGTAGCCTCTACAATACCTTATGTGCCGACTTTGAATATTGAAAAAAACGACTGTACCAGGAGAACATCCGTTCTTGTTAACTACATTTAGTATAATACTTCCAGAAATACTCGTATAAAACCCGAACAGGTACACCTGAGCAAAGAGGGTCTCTTTTAAGTTCACACTCGTAGTCATATCCAGTTTTTCTCAAGCGGAGCTGCCCACACATATACATGACCAGGATACCCTCTACTCAACCCCCCCATTAATTCTTTGTTATTGGCCAGCCATGAAACTGTGTGGTTGCCGGGCGTCCAAAATTTTGCCCAAAATATTCTTCAAATACTAGTTATGTCCATTCATAAACCACCAAAAGTATGTTTTTGACCTCAAGGATAAGTACTTGCGCACGTTTAAACTTTTCCGGTGAGCTCGTACAGTGCAGAAAGGCTTTTTAGCCAATGTAAGCTGATTTTTCTGGATAAAAGAAACATAATGTTTATGCCACTTTAAATAGGATCTCTTTCTTAAAGGTGTTTTTAATGAGTTGATGAGTATCAGTATTCATTTTGCTATAACATAATCAATTAAATTCTTTGATGAAGAGGAAGAAGAAGAGATGTATCTAGAAAAAGAAGAATCGCTTGAGGGAATTTGTTTCTTTGACAAGAATGTTTCTATGAGCAGTTCAGAATATGAAACTGAAACTCTAAAGTCCTCGAAAAAACTTACTGTTTCCTTTATATAAGCAAGTATTGCAGTTTAAAGGTTTACACACTACTTAGCATCGTTTCGGACCTGTTTAACTCTTGAGAATAAGATGTAGTTTAAACAAGAAACCCATTTAGCTTGGTCAATTTGTGGAAAAGATTGAGCCCCTGGTGCCGGCATGCCCGTCTGTCTCCAAATAATAGTTTTTCTGGTTTTCAGACCTCCAAATCCGGTGGCTCCCTATGGAGATTCAGCAAAATTCATGTATTTCTATTTCAGTATTACTGGTCATATACACATATTTTTATAAGGTTCATAGCAAGGTATCTTATTTTTAAAATCTCAAAAAGTTTAAATAATCTTCTCTAATGTTGAACATTCCTCTTTACATAATACCAACTAACAAAAACACCTACAAGAATGATTGTTAGCTCAATCTAGTAGTGCTCATGACTCGTCTTGAGTCTTCATCCAGAATACCAAAATGGCTTTCCTATTGAGCATAATCATGGAAACTTCGTGTAATTAACCTTAGCTCCAAACTAAGTATTAAAGCACTCGGAAATGAAATTCCAGGTTTAGAAATATTACGAACTAAGACTCTATTTTTTCCATAACAGGTTTTCAGTAATATAGAAAATAGTAGTAACATTTTGAAACTCTTGCTTCTTGTAGTTGTGTCACTCTTTGTTATATTATTGAAAATTCACATAAAAGATTACGTGTCTTTAGCTTTTACACTTAATGGATTGATAAGAGAATAAAATATCTTAACAAAAAACACCACTGATTGCTTAAGAGTAATAAGTGTTTATTCTCGTCAAGACAATGATATTTTATTTCCGTCTCTAGTATATCTAAGATTTAAAGCGATACGATGTTTTCTACTCAAGCAACTTATTCGTTGATTTATAGAAAAATATTGGATTTAACTTACAAAAATCGATATATTAGAATTGTACTATGATATGTTAAGTACCTATGGTGTATGTTACATAACCAAGCTCATGTTTATTGGGTAGGATACATGTTGCTCGTACGCATAGCCCACAATGATCCACGGTATGGCACCTGGCTTTTTATGACTTTGAATTAACTAGATAAGATACCAACTGTATCATAATCGTAAGGTCGATGTTAATCTTTTAGGCTGCAGCGTAAACATAAGACACTAGGTCAGTGCGAATCCCTTGATATCAGTACCAAGAAGTTACGAATACATAGAGTCGAGAACAATCCATGAGTATGAATAGAATAACCTAGGCAACATTGAAAAATTATTTTACGTAGCAGAGAATCTGTTATCAATTAAGTTAGAAAATAAGAAGATGGATTCGCTTACTATAAACTTCGATGTAGATAGCTATGGAGACCAGGATGGAGGGTTTTTAGTTGGAAAAGAATCCAACTATATAGTCAAGAAGGAATAAATTATAGTAAAAGCAAGAAAGCGAGTAGTATCCATCAAAATCCTATTCAAGAAAACTTAGAATCTGTATTTTTAATATTTCATCAATTGATGAATAATTACCGATATTCTACTAGAAATACTACGCATTAAATTTTGAAATACTTATTAGCACCAAATATAACGTAATTGTCAAATAAAAGATAACAACATAGCTAAGATCAGACAAAGAACATGGAAGTCAAGGCCCTTACCACAGCAAGTTTATTTTGCATTCAAGAATGTAAGTAGAGTTGGGGTTTGGGGAGAAAATCAAGTTGACTGGTACAAAATCACATCTCTTATGCGTTAAATACTTTGGGTACACTTGATTTATCCTAAGTAACCGTTTTAATGTAGTGCTAGACCCTGTTATCATATCTTTGCATATTTGGCAACATATTTTTGTCATTACCTCTTGATGTAGACCCTGTAACCCTCGCCGAGTTCTTCCAGTTTTTAAGAATATGACTTCAAAGGAGAATAGATAAAACGGAAACAAAAATAATTTTACCTTAATTTAACAGAGAAAATAGAAATAAACCTTAAAGTTCTCTTAGAAAAAACAACAGTGATCAAATGAGGTTGCAGTTAAGAAAATAAAAGCAAATTTTAACTTTCAATAACTTTCTTCTAACTAAGTTAAAAGCTTTAACCCAAACTTAGATGCTTTATAGGCTAAACCTATATGTAATGCGCACTAATATCTTAAATTGAACTAACAAACATAGAAATCCAATAGTGAAAGACACTTATCTTAGATCCGTTTTCAAATGTCCACTTAATCATCAGTATACATATCAACCGTGTTCAAGAAGCATGTTAGCATCGCAAGAGCGAAGTGAAGGAAAGTATTAGTGCTACAGAGGGAACAGGTTTGGTATTGCTACAGACAGCAGCGATTTGTCTCTATTAAATATTTTTTCGTAATATTCGACTCTTCTTTTTTGTTTGTATAAGTGTTCTTCGCCGAAATTGGGTGTCTTTAACGTCTAATTGCAAAAGGGGGTTCTAATCTATGTGAAGAACCAAATAGTTTTTGAATATACCGTTGTTTCATGGTAAATAGTTCCATAGCGCAATATTGCCGCTGAACAGATAGTAGATGAAATTCTGAGAATCTCAAAACTTGAACAAGTGTTAACAGCTTGAAAAGTTGCTACGAGTTATTTCGATGATAGAGCGCTTTTTTAGTTACCTATAGTTTTAGCCTCTAAGAAGGCACATAATTTGGTCGAAACCACATTGACAAACATTTATATTTGGTACTATATTAGACATGGTGCATAACCTACATTGACATGGAATGTTGCTTAATATTTTAATACTTCCCTTATTACAGAGTACGGTTTTACGTATTACTGTCTGGTCATTCAGCTCTGCTTCAACAAATGTTGTTTGAGTTATTGTCTACACCGTCGAGGGTATACAGAAGCTCAGTGGAGTGTTCTTATGGGTTATGTTGTAGTTGCTGCTTGCATTTATAGAGGAAGCTGTAGGGTAGGAAGTTGGATTTGAAATATGCATATTTAAGTCACTTCCCTACCAAGCAGTGAGAAAACAAAAAAAACGAAATCACCAGGGGATAAAAGGAACAATTGAAAACTTTGAAATATGGTGAGGTACTATCTGTCTCAATTCTATTTTTTTGCGGTCGAATTAGAGAGTACGACTAACTCTAGTATGTGTTGTTGATGAGTTCTAATAGAGTAAACCTATTGGTATGAGCTTTCTAAACAAGATTATTTATATCGGAAGTTTGTGAATGAGGTAAGCACATTACCGTTGAAGCTAGTTTAGTTATTATCGTCGGATACTTTCAAACCTAGTAAGCGAATGAAAGCAAAGCAAAGCAACCGTAGAAACATTTTTTAAGAGGATGTCGTGAGGTTAACTCAAGTCTTGTTTAGCTGGTGTCTAGCCGCTGAAAATCATTGATTTACGAATGTGCTAGCTTCGCGTTAAGGGAAGCCAGAAAATGAGCTGGCAATTCCCCTAAAAAATATCAGGATATTTTAATGAAGGCTATGGCTGCAGGTACCTAGTCTATTTATTTTAGGGAAACACGTAGGCTTATAACTTTATTTTACCTAAACATCTTCATTGACGCAAATGTTTTACCTCCGCCTGGTAACTAAGTACTTCACCGTTATTTAACTTGCATTGTCTAACTTTTTAGTTCCAAATTTCGTTGCAAATGACAACAGTATTCTTTCTCGTTTATATACTTGGGTCTAGGGAACGGGTTTGATTTAATGATATTTTTTCAATAAAAGTTCTCCAATATCTAGGTTTTGATTGATTCTTATAATTCTACCATCAATCTGATTGATTTCTTATAACCAACTGATTATCCATAACAAACTGGGTCATATAATGTTGGACCAAATGTGAAAAAATATCTTTTCTCATTTTAACGCGGTGCTAAAACGTTCAAAGAAAAGGTGACATGGCTCAAATGTCTCCAAATCCTGGATTATATGGCCTTTTTATATGGGTCTTCATACGATGCAAAGATGAGATATGAATATTCTCGCCATTTGTCCAACTCCGTGTAGCCTAATCTTGTGTTGATAATAACAAAAAAATCAGAATCATTTGATGAAAATCAAAATCTCAATTCTTTTTTTGATAATCAGAAGCAAAACAGCAATCAAATAATTATTGATAATTTTTTATCAAATTCGATGCCTACTTAGATCTCAAGTAGATTGGTTCTTTCCTGTTGAGAACTATCAGTTTACGGATTTATAAAATGTGGACTTTCCGATTTGTTCTTAGATAACTTATTTTCACTTTCTAAGTTGTTATATGGGCACTCTACTACTAAGCATAGCAAATAAAGACTGGCTAGTTAACTATCACACACCAAGAACTCCTCTAGTACAACAATTAAAATTTCGCTTAAGAAGCTCTCGCTAAGGGAGAACTACTACTAACCTTTCAAGCAAAACTTCCTCGAGGCTAAATATGCTGCCTATCTCTGATAGCTAGCGCCAAGAAAATTGTTTTACAAAATTCTTAAGAAATAAATGTATAATATGTTTAGCTAATTGCCTATTAATCTAATACACGCTAAGCACAGGTACAATTCGGTTTGTTGTTATTAACTCGACAGCAGCAATATTGGGAGGCCTGAACAATGCTTATGATCATAGCAACAGCTGCCATAATTATCGAAGCTACATATGGTCCAGCTTCAATCTCCGTACTAGCAATGAATTCATCCCCTATTTCTTCGACTAAGATATCTATATCTTCTTGAACTACAGTTAGAGTTCCAACCAAGACAAAAATTCCAATAAGCAGCGTTATAGCTCTAATAATGTTGGAAACAAGATAACACATATCAAACTTATTTCCCATTTGCATGATATTAAAAATAGCCTGCCAGATGATTATACCAGCAGCAGGAACTATATAGAATGCTGTATCTTCAACAATATACTCTCCTTCAAGAACTGAACCTTCTTGTCTTACATTTTGAAAATTTTGAGGCAGCTTCTGAAGAACAGAATCTCCCATTACTGCACTGGGGTTTGCTACCTCTCCTTGAGCGTAGTAATAGTAATAGTAGTAATAATAATAATATCCATCGACATCCAAGAATATTTTGAACGCTACTCTATCCTGAAATAGCGCCAAGTGAATCACAGCCGCTAGGAAACCGATAATTAAGGTTGTGAGCAGCATACTAAACACTCCAGGACTATCATTTCGATAGGATTGAACAGCTTGAGGGAAAGGGAGTTTGTAAGTAGGTACGTTTCCCTGCTGCACAGGCTGTACTTGAGCAACAGGAGGGAGTGAAGCAGGAACCTGTTTTGCATCAACAGCTTGCGCAGGGTACATTGGCTGTACGTACTGCGGGGACTGTTGAATTGGTTGTACTGCTTGGACCATCTGTGGGTTTTGTTGAACCGGTGTAGCCATAATAACTACTTGGTGTTGGTTCGGGTTGTTTACGTGAGGGTACATAGTTATGTTTTATTGTAAGTTTTTTGTTTTGGTTTGGTTTAAACAGACTTTGTTTCCTCCCAGCAGAAATATTTGTTCCTTAAATAACTTCTGTGAAGTAGTTTTACGGGGAAAGCTTTCAGTAAGGAGTTCCCTGCATGAATGTACAATGAGAAGGATATTTGATTCGCAAAGAGAAGTTATAGATGAAAGTATTTTGCATTTTGAAGTGTGATCGGAACAGGGCACGATATTTCTTTGTTTCTAGTTTTGCTGGAACTTCGGTGTATAAATGAATATTCACAGTATTCTTGAAGGATAAAGTTTAACATATACCACATTCTTGTTTTTTTTATATGAGGTTAAGACTTGTCCTCTAGTGTCTGAGCGTGGAACAACTGTGCTCATCGTTTGTTGCCTTGTGATGAGTTAACTTTGCTTAGACGTATTTGTTCAAGATTGCTTAATGGCTAAAGAATAAGGCTACTAGCTGCTATTGTAGCAAACTTTTAAATATAACGCAATTATCAATCCTCATTTAGCTGCTAGAACTTTTTTTCTTATGGCCTGTTGACATTTCAACAGTTACTGTCCCGCTGAGTGAAGATGTATTTTTCGCTGACTACAGTGTTTAAGGGTTTGTGTGCAAAAAAGAGGCCTCTCAATATGAAATATATATAATCTTTCCTCATAATATAAGCAGTACTGCAGTTAGAAAGCTATACGACATTAAGAGAATCGAATAGGTATCAGAAAGTTGAAAGTAAAACTAGTTTAGTGGTTGCGTACTGTTCACTCTAAGGGTTCAATGCCATTTCAGTTGCCTTCTTAATCTGCTCTTCAAAGTATTCTATTCCCTCTTCATCCTCATACTCGTGGGCAAAACGCAGATCCTCTTTGTTTCGCAACCATGGTGCTACAGGTAGACCCTTACCAACCAAGAACTGTTCACTATATATTTTTGAAGCATATCTCTGGCCCATATCACATAAAACGGTAACAATATTTCTCCGGCTACCAAAACCTAAGTGCTCAGCTACTTTCAGAGTTCCTGCCACATTAATACCAGCGCTTGAACCAACTGCCAACCCCTCTTTCTCTTGGAGTTGGTTCAACGCATTAATCATCTCAGTATCTGTTATTTCAAAGCACCCCGAAGGTTCAAAGCCCTCTAAGTTCCCTGTGATTCGATTCTGCCCAACTCCTTCACTGATTGACGAACCATTTGATCTTAACTCTCCGGTGTGAAAATAAGATACTAGCCCAGCACCCTGTGGGTCAGTCAAGAAAATCTTTGTATCAGGACTCTCCCTCCTCATAATATCCGCAATACCAGCTATCGTACCACCAGTCCCTGCGGCACAGGAAAAAGCATCAACTTTCTCTCCAGTCAACTTAGCTACATCATCAAGAATCTCTTTACCTGTCTGGAAGTGTGCCTTCTTGTTGTCCAAGTTATCCCACTGATTAGCATAAAAAGCCTTAACACCTTGATCTTTCAAGTTGTTTGAAATTCGCTCTGCGACATGTACATAATTGTTTTCGTTTTTATAAGGAACTGCAGCAACTTCGACGAGATGAGCTCCTGCCCAACGAAGCACATTCTTCTTCTCTTGTGAGTTAGTATTGGCAATGACAATAACGCATTTATATCCGAATATTCTAGAGGCGAGGGCAAGACCAATACCTGTGTTTCCAGCCGTTCCTTCAATAATCAAACCTTCTTGTCCCCGCACAAGCTCGCCTCGTTCTTCTGCCCCTAGAATCATCTTTAACGCTGCTCGATCCTTGATACTCCCACCTGGATTTTCATATTCACACTTTCCGAATATATTGCATCCTGTCTGCTCACTAAATGACTTAAGATAAACCAAGCTGGTATTCCCAACTAGGCTTTGAAATGCCGGAATATCTTTATACGAAGCTGTACTCAAGAATCGCTTCATCTTTAGAAATACGTCAGAGGCAATGCTGCATTTGATTGGTTAAACGTAAGTTGTAGCCCAATGAAATGGAACCTAAATAATGAAAATTGGGTAAATGAAATATAATATCTTGCTCTTCCGGAATATCATCAGAAAAACCCGTATTTTACATTTGAACTGTCGAAACTTCTCACATGATGAGAGAGTGTATAACCTACAAAGGCTAATTGATTCATATCAGTGCCAGGGTCATCTTGTAGCGAACTTAGACCCCCTTCAAACAGCGAGACAAGTTCCACGACAAGTACCATTTTCCAAGTCAGCGGTTCCAACCTTGCTTCCAATTTTTTACCAGTTCCAGAGCAAAGATATGGATGACATTTTTTATGTTCCTGATGAAGACTTGCGAACTTATCTTGGTGTTTCGGAAATGAGGCTGCACTCAATTATTTTGCACCTCCAACAAATCTACTGCGGAACTTTTGCATTAGAATATAAGCATACACTAAATCATCAAAAGCAAACTTTTCTTCATCAAAATTTTCTCTCGTTGAAGGCAAGTCCCCCCCCTATTGATAAGGTTGCTTTGCTGCAACTTCTAGTTAAAGGAAAAACGTTTGAGGAATTTTGTGGGAAGAAGTTTTCAGGTGCTAAAAGGTTCTCTCTTGAGGGATGCGACAGCTTGCTTCCTGGACTGGTCACTCTTCTCCAGATGTGCGAAGATGTGGAGAAAGTTGAAATGGGGATGGCTCATAGAGGCAGGTTGAATGTTTTGAGAAATGTATTCCAAGTGGGAGTTGGAGCGTTGTTTCCTGAGTTTCAAGCGTATCTCCCAGATGAACTAGATTCAGGATTTGCGAACTATGCTCCAGATGTAAGATATCATCTAGGAGTTGATAAAATGGTGGCCTTTTCGGAACATGAAATATTGGATTTTAGATATAAGCGAAAAAGTAAACCAGTAATGGTTTCTTTAGCGTCTAATCCAAGTCATCTAGAAGCAGTCAATGCTGTGGTGTTAGGAAAAGCGAGGTGCTCACAATTTCTTCATACCTACGATAATAAGCCAGATGTTCTCCCTGAAGGTCTTGTTGGGAGTAAAGATTATTCTCCCAGCATAGATGGCCAGAGAAACGTGTTACCTATATTATTGCATGGAGATGCCTCCTTCTTCCAAGGTACTAATTATGGCTATTCTTATTCTAGGATCTGTTAGAGAAGTATTTGGATTTTCCAAGTTAAGAGACTATACGACTGGTGGTACCATACATGTGGTCATAAATAACCAAATTGGTTTCACAACAACGCCTAAGGAGGCACATTCTAGCACTCATTGTACAGATGTTGCTAAGACTGGTGGTTCCCCTGTACTCCATGTGAATGCAGATGATCCAATCGAGGTTTGTGGGGCATTTTCTTTGGCTTATCGATATAGAGAGCAGTTCTTAGATGACATTGTTATTAACTTGTGGGGATATAGAAGGCATGGACATAACGAGCAAGATACGCCTGAAGTAACTCAGCCAATTATGTATAGAGCAATTAAGAGACATCTCCCCGTAGCTGAGTTATTTGCCCGTAAACATAATTTAGTGCAGCAGCACGAAAAGTTCGAGAAAAGTGATATAATGGCATTAACTAAATCTATGCAGAACTTAGGGCATCAAAAATTTCATTGGCTTACGAAGAATGACTCTATAAACCCAACTCCTACAAAAGAAGTTTCCTTGCAAAGATTGCGTACCCTTGCAAGAACCATGTTTACACTCCCCGTGGATGCTTTTGTTTTTCATGATAAAGTTGTTGATATATACAAAGAAAGATTAGCAGCATCCACTGAAGTTGAGGATGCCGAAAGAACTATTGATTGGGCTACTGCGGAAGCCTTGGCGATAGGCACACTTGTCTCAGATGGACATCATGTGAGGTTGAGTGGACAAGATGTAGAGAGAGGTACTTTTGGCCAAAGGCATGCTGTTATTTATGACCAAGAGAAAGAAGTTGATGGAGAAGATGTAATTTACAAGCCATGGACAGCGCTTCAAAATGATGAATCTGGCATTTGGGAGATCTGCAATAGTCCTCTAAGTGAAGAAGGTGTTCTTGGATTTGAGCTTGGTTACAGTTTGGTTTCTAAAAAAGTGTTAGTGCTATGGGAAGCACAATTTGGCGACTTCGCAAATGGAGCACAAACTATCATCGACACATTTCTAGCCTGTGGAGAGGAAAAATGGGGAAACCCGAACTCCTTGGTTATACTATTACCCCATGGATACGAAGGTCAAGGTCCTGACCACAGCTCAGCTAAAATTGAAAGGTTCCTTCAGCTTACCAATGATCATTTTCCGGAGAGTGTCTCCGAGGATATACCGAGCCCAGAAGCACAGGTATTACTTCTTATTTTCTTACTGTGTAGTATGAAAATATAAATTTCCTGGTTACCCACCCGTCGACCCCAGCCCAATATTTTGCTCTACTTCGAGATCGAGCTTATAGCGAGAAGAAAAAAGGTTTGGTGATGTTCACGCCTAAGTGGTTACTACATCACAAGAATTGTAGATCCTCGTTACTCCAATTAGTTCAAGACCAGTTTCAGCCTGTAATCTTGAACCAATATCCGAAGAGCGATATTCTTATTTTCTGTTCTGGTAAAATTTACTATAACTTTATCCGCAAAAGGTTAAAGGCGAATATAATCAGGTTAGAGATGCTCTCTCCATTTCCATTCTCACAACTAATTGCAAAGATCAAGCTGCTGGATCAGAAGCCAACGAAGATTATTTGGATTCAAGAGGAGCCTAAGAACATGGGACCGTTCTCCTTTGTTGAAGGACGAATAAAGTGGTGCTTAACGCATACCTTCGGTGATGAAGAAACGGATCTTGTATACTTAGGAAGGGATGCTTCTGCAGCAGCGGCAACCGGGTCCTTTAGAGTTCACAATAGAGAACTTCAGACAATTCTGAACAAGCTAAAGGAGTACGTTGACGGCTAGTTTAAACGTGGTTCGTGCAGGGAATGATCTCTATTTAATAAGCATACAGGGAGGCACAGTAACTAGAACCACAAAGCAACATATTCTTTGATGCCGTGTGAACCATGGTTTGCTGTTTCTTACTGCAGTAACAACACGTTCATCAGAACTTTGTGTTGGGTACATATAAAAACCCAGAATAATTTAAGCAAACAAAAACTGTTATCAAAATTGAGCTTTGTTAGAGTTCTATACATACCAACTTCAAAACTACCACCCTCAAAAGTTTGCACTTATACCCAGTTTAAAGCCAAAATTACTGGGAGCAAAGCGCACCTGCAGACTGCGCAGCAAACAAAATTTGTGACACGGGGTCACAATGCTGCGGTACCAAACCTTGCAACGCAAGGTGCATAGTATATTGTTTCATCAGCGCGTTCTCGAACACATCTGGTTTTCCTTTCCATAACCCTGAGATCTCATCTTTCATCTCTCTCCAGCGATTAATATCAGGAACGTTTTCAACAACCTAAAAGTAAGAACCATAAAAAACGATGTACCAGCTTCTTCACGCTTGACGACTTCTTCTGCTCATGGTATCCAAACAGAGCTTTATACCTAGTAGTCCAAGACCTATATCTTTTTGTTCTTTTACCCTTGCTCTTCATAAAGCACGCCTTGAAAGGGTCATCACTTCCATCCCTTGTATTTTTCCTCAATTTTTGCAACATGCTGGATTCAACATCTTCTTCGAATGGCTGGCGACCAACTCCGCCGCGCACTATCATCAGAAAGGCACAAAAAATGTACAGTGAGCAAGAATTGTTCTTCTGAACGAGTCTTGTGGGTGCTTGATCGCGTTCTTTCTGCTTTTTAACCACATATGGAAACAGGCTTTCGAAATTACCCTCTCCTCGATTAGTTCCTAAAGAAATTAACCAGAAAATACTGATGAACCTGATTCGAGTTCCTTATAATAAAATGTTGAAAAACTTGCATGGATGAAAGCGCTTCATGAGCTACCATATTATTGTAAATCTATTTAAAGTTTGATTACTAAGAGCTAATGTCTTGGCTAGTTTCCAATTTGCAACCTTCTGCTCTGATGAAGCTTCGTTTGCGATTTTGGATCGAATGTTCGGTGGAGTATTTTAATTTGCGAGAGAACGTACTTCTTAAACGGTCAAGAAGAAACTTGACCATAGATATTTTGGGCAAGTGTTGGTTAATTACCAGATCAGTTTTGGTGGGTATTTTGATTTGTGAAGGATTATACTCTTGGGGGGAATACTCTAAGAAATATTGCTTATAGACTTTTGTTTAAACAAAGAAGAGTAAACTTTATTATTCAACTAGATCTTACCAGAACAAAGAGCCCAACACTGACAAAAATTGTAAATGATATGCTTAAAGCACATGCTTTTGCTGTTTGTCCTTTCTAGAAAATGCTAGTGGGAGTTCTCTGTGGGAAAAGCGAAAGCACAAACACTACTTGTTCAGCTTCTCATGAATTTCCAACTTAATCCAAAAGTTCAAGTGGAAACATTTTGCAGTTACTTACGTAAAAATTCATGTTTTTAATTGGATTTACTTTTTTTTTCCATAATTTTGCTAAACAGAATGTTAGAATTGTTTTCGTCGACTTCCTCGCCATTTATCTAGTAAAATTATGTGAAGGCCTCAGCTACTGGATTTTCCCTTCTAGAAGAGAACAAAATCTCACTCGAGTTCAAGATCACTGTATGGTCGAACCCTTAACTTTTGTGCAATTGAAAAGTTTGCGGCCTCCTAGTAGTTATGATTAGATTTATACCAAATGTATAATATTGTATGGTGTTTTCCCCCAAGGGCTGAATGGGTCTTTCTGTCTTGAGAGTATCCATGACACTTGCAGTCTATTCAGCATATGAGAATAGTTAAAGCAAATTTCTACCTTTTTTTTCACCGACTCTGTAACAGACCTAAGAAAACATCAGACCAAGAGAAGTATACTAAGTTACAAGGCGATACTAAGCATCATACAATCTAAGTGCTTTAAGTGTTCAAAAGGAGTGTTATTAGCAGGTATCGTTAGATGAGGTATGCTTTATTGTTTTCAACAGGAATATTATTAAAGGTTTCTCAAGGCTTGTCTTCTCACATTTTCTCCTAAATCTCAGCATTAGTGTCGCCGAGAAAAATTATAATATTTCTTAGCTTAATTTATTGAGACAAAGAATTAAAGGAACTTGAACTGTTGTACTGATTTGAGTAAATTTGACGATAATAACACTTTTTCACTCATAGCTAGATTTTCTGTCAGCAACTCTATACTAAGTTAGCCGGTACTTGCTAAGCTTAAGTTTTTCCACCACATTAAAATGAATTCTTCTTTTTTTGCTTAGATCTTAACTCGTATTACTTTCATACATGCACCGAGCTAATACTCCATTAGCTAAGAATAAGAGTTTATCGGGTTGCCAGATGATGTTACCGTTACCAAATCTTATTTCTAAAAATGCTTTTAATGGCCCAACTATATCTGTAGTTTATAGAACAAAGCTTAAATATTTTCACATACCAGTAGGACAGTAGTCTCAGTACGGGGCAGACTAATATGTACGAGGAACGACGAAGCTTACATTCTTACACAGCTTCTACATGTTTTATTCTTTAAATTTTGATTTAAACGTCAAAGAATGCAACAAACTAATTGACAGCCAAGCATGATGCTGAGTCGAATCTCATAACATCTCTTGTATCGGAATGTTGGCAATATTTCTCTTAATTTACACTATTGTTATCTGAACGCTACGTTTCTAAAACTCCTACCGCCAACTAAATTTCTTAGCACAATGAAAATGCGCTGAATTAGTATCGTTATTTTGGAACGTTATGAAACAACCCTCAAATAATGGTTTTATTATTCAAATTTGAAATCTAGCAAATTAATGCTGGATAAGGGAACCATTTATTTGGTACAGTACCTGATTTTGTAAGAGCAGCCCATTACATTATCTTGATTTAAATATTTGAGTTGGGTGAAAATTATAAAAACCTAATGTTGTGACTCTTATATGGGGAACTGGCATCCTATTTGCCGTCCATATATCGATCGCACTCGAAGCCAAGACTTCATATCAAACAGGCTACTTATGTCAATAACTAGACCAAGTTTCAAATGGATGTTTACAATGTATAGGTAGAGGTGATAGCTGTGATCTAAGAAACTAAATCCGAGGTTATGCAGGAAATTTTATGTCTACAAGAAACGCCATAGCTTAGCTCTATAGACATAAATACTCAATTGAGAATTCACTGAATATCTGCCAAAATATGAAAACAAAACATTTTAATGAATCTTAAATCTAATGTAATATTTTTTTGAAGTGAAAAATGTGTTGAGATACTCAGTTTTGCCGCAGGCCCTCAATAATAATAATAATAGCTCCTGTATGGTCAATGGTTGAAGATAAAACTTCCTCTTTTAGCCGATAGATGAAGGTAACAGAATACACTTTGCCATATCTCCCCTCTAAGCATCTTACATATTTATTAATTTATTCTAACGATTCCCTTCCACAAAAATGTTTATATTATCTGTAACTATATTTCTATTGCCTAAATTTGCCAGGGAAAAGCTGCTAGAAACCTACTCCTTTCCTCTTTTATTTTTATTTAAGTGTAGTCATCTGTTCAACTGTAGAAAGTTACCACTTCAAGGCCCTTGGAAATTTACTTTTAAGTCCGAATAAGCCTTACATAGACTGTGAGATATGTAACACGAAAACCAGGAAGGATATGGATCCCCGAGAAATATAATTAAGTTTTTGCAAGATATATGTTAGGTCTTGGTTAGGCTTATATTCACCGCTTGGATTTAAGCAGCATTATCAATATTGAACTGATTTTACTTTTGATCCAATACTAATCGCGACATTTCAACCTTCGATTCATCTTAGCTAATTTAAATTCTTCTCTGTTAATGAGATGGAGATCCGTAATAAATTGAACTAATTAAGTCAAAAAACATTAAATGCACAGTATCAAGAGCTTCATAAAACCCTTAACGGCAAGAGAATGGAATGTGTTCTAGCTACATGATCCATTTGCGAAGGTTTTCAACCGGTGACAATAAAATTATTTTTTTTACTCAGTTGACCCAGAGTCATATGACCTGGCTCACTATTGATAAAGAATTTAAATAATATAATCAAACAAAGCAGTTAAGAAATTATCAGCGCCAACCAATAAGAAAATTATTGCTTAAAAGTTTTAACTAAGTTACCAACCAGTTCAATCCAGTCTCGAAATTTATTCAACAGAGCAAAAAAAATGTTGGACGAAATAGGAAAGAAAAATTAAATATATAGGTCCAGCAAAAATAACTCTCTAAAGTGCAAAACCCAAAGAAGTAACTTGCAAATGTTGACTTTAAGCTTCATTAAATCCTCAAGACAAATTTAACAGTATCAACCCAAATTTAAATTGAAGAATTTCCTAGAAATTTTGTAGGCTCTTGAATAATACTATACACTTGAGCATAGCCCCTGTATTCTTGTTAAAGTGGTATATTGTTTAAACTCATTCAAGGTTTTGATAATATAGAGTTTAAAACTGTTTGTGAAATAACAGAGAATGATTTGAGTACTTTATTTCAATCTTGCAACCATTGTACAATTAAGAAACACAGTACACCTGGACCTTTTTTATCCTCTATAGATTTTTCAAGCAAATAGCTTAGATATAAACGATTTTTAGCTGTACCTGGGGTTAAATCTATGTACCTAACCTTCTACGTAAGTATATGCAACATGGGAAAATAATTGTAATTGGTTGATCGCTGGATCAGAATTAAAAAAGCAAAGATAATATCTCCCCAATTTCAACTGAGCCATCTAGATTTATCTAAAGGGAGTAAGACAAAGTAATTGCCGTACCTTCAAACTAAAAACGAATTTTTTTTTGGAGTAAAGAATATGAAGATCACAAAGATTTTAAAAAGTAAACAGAGCTTGCTGTAAAGTTCTTCTAGTTCTTTGGGTGCTAGAAGACAGGCGCTTAAATCTTAATAAAAAATGGCATCATTTATGATGTTAAGTCCCTACATCCATTAATCCGAAACTATTCAATTCATCTCAGTTTCAGAGCATTAATATACAGATTTTAGAAATGGATCAGGGCTGTACAGATTAGATACTATGGATTGTCAAAATTTTAGGAATGCATTTTATATTCAGGGGCGTGAAAATATCTTTGGAAGCTGCTACTCGTGTCTATTTATCCCATGTTCTTTGCATCTGGGGTCGCTGCCTCGATTATCCTCGTTAGAGAAACTGGCATGTGGGTATCCTATTTCCGGTGCTACTTACAAGTTCTGACGATTGTCTATATCAACTATACGAAGAAATACGATGGCTTAATCTCGGCAAGTGTCACTGGCTCTAGTGAACTGATATTGGTACCCATGTTTCATAGGGTCCGTGTACAAGAACATATAGGTAGGGTTTCTTATCGTATTGTAATTCATGATAGTTAACGTTAATTTCCTATAATTGTACTTAACGTTAATAACGTTAACCAATATTTGGACCTTTATTGTCAATAGTTAACATTAATCACGATAAGAAACCCTGCATATATATGAATCCTCCGACAAGCCATAAGTATGATGTTTTCTTACTAGTAGGTTACTGGCATCTCTATAACAATTCATACAATCGATATGGTATACTAATGTAGTATCGAAACATAATTATAATACTACCGATAAGGTAACGTTAGCGTATATACACCTTTTTAAGTTACGTGTAAATAACGTTAGGATAGGCTAACGCTGGTACGCTAAGATTTCAAGCTTCTTGAAGACCAAAGAATAAGACGCGTCTAGTCTTCTTTTTATATTTCGATTGTTTTATCTCATTTGAACGTATTCCTGAGACAAAATAAATCCATACAAAGGTAAGCTTAGAATAGGATTCAACATGTAAGAAATAAACCATTCGAATATCCTTGCTTCGTTCCATTTACCAATCAGTTTCTTCATTATATGCAGCAACTTCTTCTAAAATAAAGAAAAAAGTTCCTTAAATTCATAGTTATACTGCAGTATCAAAGCAACGAAGGGACTTTGTCTCAACTCAAACTCTGTTTCAGAGCACAACAAATATAACATTAAATAGGTGTTTCGATTTCTAAAAGCTAGTAAAGAACCAGATAGATTTCGAACAAGTTGAATATGGTTTGTGCTTATTGAAAAATAAAAACTTTAAGATAATCTTGTAAATCAATAATTTCCTCAGTAAAAGTGA
This sequence comes from Labyrinthula sp. Ha, assembly GCA_015227615.1. Lineage (NCBI taxonomy): Eukaryota > Bigyra > Labyrinthulida > Labyrinthulaceae > Labyrinthula > Labyrinthula sp. Ha. The sequence continues at coordinate 1,964,809 of JAALGZ010000007.1, forward strand.
TTTTCTCAGCGAGTACTTTCTTTCTTACATCAAATAGAATTCTAAGGCAGTCTAAGGAAACTCTTCAAGCACATCATAACCTTATCCTTGCTTTAAATAAACTTATTTGTACCTTAGGATGTTATTCTTATCTTTCCAAAAACAAAAACAAATACAAATTCAAGTTATAGTTTTGTTCTTTCGGTAACTTATACAATCTAGGGAGTCAGAGTTATTGTGGGCTCTCTGGAAAATGGCTCAAATATATCCAACAGACAAGGCTTAAGTTATTAAGATTTTATATTGTTCAAAGTAGCTTGCTAATATATCCATTTTACTCTAATCTGTATTTCAGGTGAAATACACAAAATTTTTAATACTCTTTTCTTCCGAAATCTTGAGTGGCACAAAAAATTAAACATACTTTTTGAAAGCTCTCTTACGTAAGTCTTGACTCAAATACAACAATTATATGTTAAAAAACTATTTTTAGGTAGGATATAAAAAATCCACCAAACCTTGGCAGTTCATTTTGTATGTAATGGAAAATAGCAAGGTATTGTGTTACAGCACTTCTGTGAACCATGAAATTTAGCTAATATATTCAAACTATAACAAACACGTAACCATTGCATCTTACATTTTCCTAATTACGGAGTGGTTATAACCTCATTAACAATTTTCCCCAACCAGCAGTATACTGGCCATATACTCTATGCTACTAACTTAGGTCCTATACAAAGTTAAGAATGTTTTTAGAACTCATTGTAATAGCATCTGATTTGAAACTTATATCGCTGAAATAATTTATTCAAAGAAAGAAATATGATTACAGAAGATACCTCATATAGTATTTATTAGTTCCTAACGCGAAATCTTCAGCACGCATAATATTTTCATCCACTTGGTGTTCAGAACTACAAGAGAATAGGAGTCTTGGGTTTTGGGATTATTTGATAAGAATTGACACATTTAGCGCTGAAAATTGTTAATTTAGAAAGCCCTACTCACTGAGCTTGCTGTTCTCCAAGGAAAACATACATTCGATCGTAGCATCAGGAATAACCACTCTATGAATTATCTTTTTCCTTTCTTATCTTGCAAATTTACTAAGCCTAATTATACAAATCAGATAGTAACTTTTTTCTACACTATTCTAATATAACGAAATTAGACTTCATTCAGAAAAGTCAAATGTACAAATCGTTACTTCTCAAATAAGGTATGTCTCAGTTTTGCAATAATCCTATGAAGTTTTATTGCATTCAAAAGCAAAAACTGAAAAGGGGTTCATAGCTTTTAATTTTGTTTTTGAAGGAACTCTTAATATTTTCAGAGAAAAGCTGATATTGACATAAAATTTTGTTCTTGTAAACTAGAACTCGTGTAAAGACTCCAGAATTACTTACCTGGGTCTGCAGCAGGCCTTGACAATCAAAAGATCAGATGAATTTAATTCTAAAAGGAAGCACATTTAAGATTTAACGTCTTTTTTATAGACTTCGTAACTAACAATCCTATTAACAAAATCTCAGAAATTGAGAGCATGAATACCTTAAGACGTCAAGTATTCCTAAATGAGGTAACTAGGTGTGGGATAGCATTTATTCATATTTTTTCAATACGAAATGCACCCATATTTCTTATTGATAGATTCTGATAATTCGTCAACCATTGTTGTAGATTGTTTATAATCAGAATATGGTCGAAATCATTTACCAAAAATCAAAATCCAGGTTCTTTCCTTGGTAATAAGAACAAAAATAATTATCAAAACATTATTTATGATTTTATAAAATCTCACACCTAGTACCAACTAACCAAATACTATGAACAAAGATTGTTAGCTCCAGGTATGGGCTCCCCAGGTTTTCTCCGAGTTTTGTCCCAGAAAAGTTTAGGAACTTCCGTATTAAGCAGTACCATAGGTATTTAACTTGAGTCCAGTTTAGCTTAGAATAAACCTTAATATAGTCAAGACCAAACTTCTACCTTGCTAAATGGTTTGAACTTGGACCATAAGATTACCTGTGACCTAATTACAATAGATTGGAATACAGCTCCATCAATTCTTAATTTTTTATGGTTGTTAGTCATGGAAATGGATGCAATGCTATTTTATATGTCTAAGTTAAACTACATGCCTTTTGCCCTTTATACCTCATCAGACACCTAAAACTTAAGACCCCCTAGTAACACAACTTCTCTAAATATTCAAAGGTACTATACCTTCTCGCTTCAAAAGAAAGTCATATTATGTACTTTTCATGTTCTCTTTAAGATTCAGATGTCGTTTCTTGTTTTGAGAATTAACTGGCAAGATTCTCCGCAGTTGAAAATTCTACAGTATTATAGCTTACTTTGTCCCTTTCCCAATGTGTATTTTGGCTTCTTCTTCTTCATTTTATCTAGTTTTGTTGGCCGGGGAACTTGCAGTTTGCATTTTAGGATTAAAGATTTCTCAAAATATAGTGAAATGGCAATAAGCCAATGTTAGTGAAATAACTAATGGGAAATTATCTATAGAGCCAAATTCACAAATTTCTCTTACGCGTATGCTAACAAATATTCACCTACCGTTAATTTCCATTAAAACACTGTTGATAGCAATTCCTAGCGTGATATTTCTTTGGGACAAATTTCACAACTTCTACGTTCCCGCCTTTATCCCGGTTTGTTTTAGCCTCGGTATTATTTTTCCGAGACTTATCGGAAAAAAAGCGAAAGAAAATAACTGCAAGCACAGATTATTAGGTCCACCCTTTCAGTATTTACTCAAAGGTTGGTGTTACCAAAACTCTGGAAGGTTTTACCCGGAATATACTTGAACCTTGTACAGTACATGACGCCAAGAAAATCTTCAAGAACGAACGTTTTGCAAACGCTGTTTGACCTGAATCTCACTTTATCCACACGCCCTTAGGTGCAAGGTGATTACCCAAGGTCATTGTTTACAAGCTTTTGTGAGCTTGTACAAACTTACATCCGAACCATGAATGCTTCAGTTATAAGCATCCATCTCCAATTTTTAACTTAGAAAGACATACTCATACGGAAAGTGGAGCTTTTACACCATATATTCTTTTATAAATGTTTAAAAAATGAAGCAAAGGGTTGCAGGTTCCAAGACAAGAAAAAATCACAACCTGTCTTAATTCAAACTGATTTGTTGTCATCATTAGTATTTGATCAGAAAGGGTGTTTTACTAGATAGTTCATAAATTCTATAGGGGTTGCCAGACTTTTTTAGTGGTTATAAATTAGGTTGGTCTTAACTAGAAAGCCTTCTACAGCATATTCGATCCGCGAAAGAAGCAGTGCAAATAAAAAACCTCCACCACTGAACTAATGCCCCTCTCATTAAATTCTTTGTCACTACAAGGCAACTGCAATGCAAAATTTCTTTTGCATTTACATATGATTGTGTGTAGTATGGTATTTGATTCATTATTGGGTCTAGAACTATGTGATACAAAATTGAAACGAATGTCGTTCTCCACGAAAACTATTTCACCAAAGTTTTACAAGCTTTATTTTTTTAATCTAATCACCAAAATTATAATTCAGTGCACATGTAACTGCATTATTACATTATTTCGAACTAACAAATTAATCAAAACCTTATTTTCGTAATTCTATCGTTTTATTCTTCAATATACAAAATAGATATTGCCCATATTTTCCGGGCCCTCAGACGTGGCAAATTCAAATTTCCCAAAATAATAGAATTATGGTATATGCGTTCTTAGGCAATTATTGCCCAGCAAATTTTTAACGGCTCTGCGCTGAAATCTAGTCAGATAAAATTAGAAGCCAAAAAGTTGTTCAAAAGAAACTCCTTGCAAATAAAGTTGTACGATCCATTCACTAGAACAAAACAAAAACACAAAAGTTTTGGTTATTCAATACTTAAATTTCGGAAAAAGGCGGATATTGTTTCTTAACAAGTCGTATTTTCACCAAGCAAAGTTTATTATTAGACCAGTTCCTCCTTAGAAGGCGGTAAGTTGACGGTATTTTAACGCAGGTATGAAACCAGGGGTACTTTCCTCAATGGAGGTTTTTAAAATATTCATAGAAAAATCTCAAGCAAAAGTATGTTTATACCCTAAGTTATATTTAGGATCTGGTTGGCGAGAAAGTAATCTCCCAGGAATGTTTTGAACTGTGGATTAAGACGAGACGGAGAAAAGTGAAGTTTCCTTTTGATTCTTTCAAACGCACCGTTTTTGCCCATCTTAGGGGAGGCCCCGGTAGAAAACCCTTTGAGGAAGAGATAGAAAGCGCTTTGCTGCAGTATATCAGAACATCCGCTGCGGATGGAACAGATCCTTTCAGCCGCTGTTGTCCTTCATTAGAGAGAGAAAATAAATGTAAACGAAGTTATAAATCCTGGAAAACACGGTATAAAGATTTGGAAGGATATCATGAAGCACAGCGTAACTCTCGACATCAACAGGTACATTTGCTTTTCTCTTTATGTGCAGATTGTGAAGAAAGAAGTTCTGCCACTCTCTACAACAGTGCTCTTCCAGAAGAGTCAATATTCACCTTTATGGGATATGAGTGATCTTGATTTTACTCAGAAACTGGAAATTTCCAGGAAATTTCTTAAATTTTCGGATACTGCGGTTCAGTATATGCTAAATAATCTTGGAAACGATTGTTTTTTCTATTCGAAGGAATTTGTTGTTCCTTTTCCGGAAAACTGTTACTTCAGAGACGATTGTAGATTTTTATATTTTCATTGAATTTAGACCCCGTAATGAGACAAGTTGTTAACCCTAAAACTTGGGCTGTAAAGTATCAAGATGATAGCTGTATACAAACTCTAGGAAAATATGATCACGTTTCACAGCTCCAACTTTCTGTCATTGAATACTTCAACAAAATGCGTTATATGCTCCCACTTCTTAAGAAAAATAAGTCTGTCTGGTTTAGAAGTGTTGTTGATATAAATGGAGAAAAGCGTGTGCTTCTATACTACACAAAGATAATAAACGAGAACGTACAAGAATCGTTTCTGCAACTAGATCCAAGATTTAATCCATCACAAGAGGGATATCATCAAATGCTCTTTTAGTAGTTGCATTGTTAGATTATCCTTCTGTTTGCGTTTTTATATATATAGGTCAAACTTAAGTTTTTACTGCATACTTTTAAACTTTGAACAGATTCTGAACTCATATCACATTTTTTGCATGAAACAAACGGGTTTGAAAGTCTCTATTTAAGAATGACGTTCATTTTAGAACGAGGGATTAAAATTCTCGAGAAAGATCCAGAATATAGAAATCGAAAAGAGCTAAGTATTTTAGTACAGATGGCAGATGAAGTTCCTTTCTTTGCTAGACTTACAGAAGCGGACAAGAAAACTTTGTGCAGATCTGCAGGGCTGGAGAAATTCCCCAAAGGTAAGGATGTGTTCAAGCAGGGTGAGAAAGGAAACAAATTCTACGTGATTCTAAGAGGGAAGGTCGTAGTACTTATTAACCATAAAGAAATCTGTTACACTGCTGCTGAGTTAAAGAGCGGACAAAGTTTTGGAGAAATGGCTCTGACAGATGAATCAGAAGGTCAAAGAAATGCTACAATCAAAACAATAAAAGACTCGTACTTTATGGTGATTACTAAAGAAGATTATGCTGAAATTCTTGAAAGTACTCACTTGAAGATTGTTCGAGAGAAGTTTCGTTTCTTCAAGAATGTTCCTTACTTTAGTACATGGGGAGAAGCACAGCTTCATCAGTTAGTTCGTGCTTCTACAGTTGTGCGCTACTACTGTAACCAAGTAATCTGTAAACAAGGTACTAAAGCAAAGTATATTTTCTTCATTAAGACAGGGTCGTGTCGAGTAATCAAACAAATTCCAATTCCTTTTGTTGAGATTGGAAAAGACAAAATCTTGAGGAAGTACTCCAAAGAAGCGAGAGAGTTGTTTTCCAAAAAGAGGAAATCTGAAAAAAATCCACTAAATCGTACTTGTTACGTTCTTGTACAGGAGTTACCCAAATACATGTACATTCTTGTTTTTTCTTTCCAGTAGGTTTTTTGGTGACAGTGCTCTCCTGACAGAAGAATTTGTTACGTACAAATCTAAAATGGCCCTTAGAAGTGTTGAAGCTCTACGAAAACGGATGAAGAAACCAAATGAGACAAAAAAAGAGCGGCACATTAGATACAAGAACAGATTTTTAGATGCTTACCGGGCAAGAAGAATGTCCCAACAAACCACATTGGCTGTTGAGAAAAATTTATTCTTCCAAGGCGTTCTTGCAGAGGATGATTCCAACAAAACGTACTTTGCTAGTCTTGTAGCAAAAAGTACGATGGATGTACTTCAAGTGAAGATTTCAGATTTTGTAAGACTTTCGACAACATTGCAACAACAAAGACTTTTAGAATTTACAGCAAACAGAACGAGAAGTTACACCTATATGAACGTAAAAGAAGCACTGCTACGAGGATTTCACGCGGAAAAACAGCGCATGCAAGTCCTTTCTAACAATCTAGCACCAAAGATCAACATCTACCGATAAGTTGAACAAAAATCATCCAAAACTTCCCACTCACCTTCAAGTGAAAGTAAGCTTTTAAATTCTTTACAGTTTTCCTGGATTAGAAACTCTGCTTGAGCTGAAAGAATTTGAACTTGGGGTTTACTCAGAGAGAAAACTTCACTGTTTTGAAACAAAGTTGAGTAATGAGGGTGAGACGTGAATTCACTACTTGTTTGTTTCTTCGCAATCTTCATGTAAGTTTCATGCGGAAGTTCAGATTCAAAATTCAAACATCTTTCATTGTACACAAAAAACACATCTGCGGAAAAACCATGCCGAATATTCCAAAAATCATTCTCGATCACTTCTAACTTTACTTGAGCGACCGCACCTTTTCCTCTGGCATAATTTTTCAGCATCAACTTCAAGACGTGAACAAGCTCCTTCGTCTCAAAAACTTGGTTTCTTTTATAGAACCATTGTTGCTCATTATTTTCAAAAACACCAAAGTATGAAAGAAACTCAGGTGCAGCAAGATTTAACAACAAACTCTGCTCAATATCATCATCTTCAGCAAGTTCGCGGATCTTTCGTTTCTCCAGTGGGATGTACGTATTGATAAAACAAGAAATTGATGATATTTTTCTCTGAAGAAGAGGAAGTAATCCTATGTTATCTATTATTCCTCCATCTCCCAGCTGCTCAACTTTCTTACTACTTGGTTTCTCCAATGAAGGAACAAACCAAGAAAATCCTGATCCTTCAGTAACATAAGCACAACTACTAGCACCAATGGCATCTTCTAAAGTAAATAACTCAGAAGCTACTCTTTCATTAATAGCAGGTTTAGGTTCCCAACTTCTTTTTCGTCTTTTTGTTGAAACAGTTTTTGTCTTAGAGTACAATCCACAAGTTTCTATAAAATGAGAACCCGAGTTTTGTCTTGTTGTAGTCACTCCAGAATATAGAGGAGTTATTTGGAGATTAAGACCTTGATTAGGTTTACATTCCGAAGAAGAAAAAACTGTTGAGTTTATTATAAGAAATGGCTTTGAACTTTTTGGAACAATAAATTTTTCTTTTACAAATGGATTTCTCTCCAGGAAACTTTTCACATGATCATAGCTTTCAAAAATAAGTCCATTATTTAACCTAAAAGGAGAAAGAAAATTTTCAGCAATAAGATCTGACCAAACTTTTCTTCTAGCGTCACACAGCACCCCAATAAAAAAATCTACAAAACCAACAAAGTTGTTTGTTGTTACAAGATCGGCGATTAAACCTGCGCTCTTCTTTTCAAGGTACTCTTCTGTAAGCTCACTTGGATTAACATGTCTTCCTAGTATACTGTCATCATCACCATTACTGAATGTGTAAATTGAACTTGCCCAACTTCCTCCAGAAACGCAAGAAATGTAATCCACCTTTGAGAGCAGGCCTGTTTGTTTTAATCCCCTCAAGTATCCAGTAGTTAGAGAAGAAGAACGAGCACCACCACCAGAAAAACAAATTCCAAATAGCTTTTGGTTCTTTGAGTTTTGTTTCACTTGTTCTATTTCGGGAAATTGTAAGTATCCTGATTCTGTGTACTTTTGATAAGTCAGGAATGAGTACTCGTGTTTATATAAAGAGGTTATTCTGTTGAAACCTGATGAATGAAGTATCTTCCTAAGCTTAAGGCATACTTCAGTACAAAATCCAATAAAGAGTTTAATAAAAATATACATCACTCGTAAGTTTCAAGTTTGTTTTTTTTTATTTGCTTTGAGTTGTCCAAATAAAAAGTGCACGCACTGCTTGTCTTGTTCAACAAGAAATTTCGCAGTTCAGAATACGTGTGAAACTCTGTTTTAACCCAAATTGTCTAAACTTGTTAATAAAGTATGTGTGGGACGTTTGCCAGCAACACTGTTCCATGTCACCGCTGTCTTTTACATTATGTTCCGTAAGAACACTTATCCACATTAACAGCTAGTTCTCGCTGTTTAAATAGACCAATAAGGAAGATGGGCCATTTGGCCGACGTTGACTTATCTTGGATTATATGTTAATCCCTGCCTTAGATTGACATTTATGGGTTATATGTAGACATTTCATAAGACAATTATTAAGTACAGACATTTATATATAGATTACAAAGAAATAATTATAAAAGAATAAATATTTTTTTATATAATTAAATAATTTGTTATTTTTTATAATAGATATATATATTTTTTTTAGTTTTATAATGTAAAACACTGTATGTAGAAATTTATAATAAATATTTTTATTAAAAGAAACACGTTCTAATTTTAAAGTACATATTTAATGTTGTTTTAGTAATCTTGAGTTGTATTTTACTAGTTGGGATCTTGGGGAATTTTTTTGTTATTTGGACATGTTGGTCTTGATAGATTTTTGGATATCAGATAGTTCAGTAAAGCCTATCACAGTAGGCAAGGTTATGTTTTACTTCTACAAGTATTCTATCATTGCAGTTGACAAAATCGGACAATTATATATATATATATATATCATAGTAGAAAACTGTTACAAGATATATGATAACAACAAATATATTGTATGTTTTACTTTGAGTGGCTACGAACAGAAAAAACTACAAATTTCACATTAATTGAATTTTTTAACTATAGCAAATATTATGTCCCCTTTGCTATATTTTCAACGCTGAACATAGATACACTTATATGTGCTAACCCTTTGTAAATATAACAGGGGTTAATTCAAGGCTGAAGAAAAGCTTAGATATATTGTCTACTCAATTATCAATTACTTATGAATTGTTGAGCAATTAATCGTAAAAATTGACTAGAATTTAGTAATGATGGTTCTTAATATTCTTATAAAAATATTGCGACTAAATTTTTCTATGCGTATCTCACCTGTTTGATAAAATTTGGCTTGGGCATTCGAGTCTTAATATAGGCCATGTCGCTAAATAGCAGCTGAGCCTGTTCTGACATTTGCCTTTCAAAGATCCAAATGAAATTCTTCCTAATATTAATATAATCGATGGGAAACTTCTTTCTTAGAAAAAAACTAAAGCATGCACTCATTTCTAGTTTTGTTTTACTTATCCTCTTTCAAATAATATATTTTCGAAATAAATTACCAAACTTCAGCATGAAATATTGTTACGGAACAAATATATCGTGCTCCTATAGTCATGGAACGACAAATGGTATTACTTTGCTAGTTATCATTGTCGTGATCATAGTAGGAATTTTTCTCAGTAGCAGTTCAGGATATGATCTCTTTATTAAAATGTACTATAGGTTCATTGCAGAACTGGAACAAACAATTTTAATAGTGTTTCACCTAATGCAGATGTAAATAAGGTTTTTGGGGACTGAATTGGTCTTAATGGTTAGGTGCAACGTCGTTCGTGTTTTAAAATTAATAAGGGTTAGGATTATCAATTCAGAAGTTTGACAAGGGACTATAATAAAATGCAGAGGAATCCTCTGCTGCCAGAGAACTCTTAGACCCAAGCAATCTATCGGTCTGTTACCGAAATTAATTTTCGCACAGGGTAAATGTTTCTTATTCTCACAGCATACGTTTAGCTTGAGAAATCATTCGAATTGTAGGAGTGTTGAGTTCACCAAGTCATTTATGACTTGAAATATAAGCAAAGTTTTAGCTCGTCAGTTTACCAGCCCAATAATTGCCAAAAAGAGGTGAATGAGTAATCACAGCTAGCATTTTTGAGTCAAATCGACTAGTGACTAATACCAACCTATTAATTCATGAAGGACTTGTGATATCAAGTAGTTCATACAGAGGGATGTTGCCCGCCATACTCCGAAGTATGAAAACTAATAATACAAAGCTGTGGTGGTGCATCTTCGATTGTATGAATACCATGTATATTGTAGCTTTAAAGTGGGGCTCCGTTGAATTTTCCAGTTCAGCGGGTGTTAAAAGGTATAATATCTCTATCCTGAAGCAAATGACTTAAGATATTTCTACCTGAAACAGATGAACGCAGATAAATTCTATATCTCAACTGCAAGAAATGATTCAAGGATGATTACCATATTGGAAGTCGATGATATTAGGCATAGAACCAAGGACTTGTTAACAAGTTTTATCGAATTTGCTTTGTGTGGTTCTAGTTTGTCTTATTTGGTTTCTGAGCATACTGAACTCAGACCACTTTTATTTTGCAATACTAAATTCAAGCAAACATTTAAAGTGGTAGATTATAAACTTTAATCGTATTTGGCATGAAAATAGTACCAACTAATAGATTATGTATGTTGCAATCATGCATTCTTTCGGTACAAACCTTCATATTGTGATGCCCTATTCGGGATTTTCTTATTAGATTTTTTTGGATATACGATATTAGTCTTCTGCGGGAAATGTGTAGTTTATTTATATGCCTGGGCCTTCATTTGCTTAGTAGATTTAAATTTTTATATTAAATATCAAATTTGTCATCACATCCTTGCAATCATGCTTATTTACTCTCTCTATGAGTTCTTTTCTTCCTTTATTGACAACTTGAAACTTCGATATAAAGTACTAGCCCATTTAAACTCGAACCACCCCCCCCCAGAATGGATAAATTGCCCTTCTATAGATCTTACTTATTTGTATCAAGTTGGTTATTTCAATGGTATTTTCATGTAACTTTCAATGTTTATTTGAATTAATTACTGCAACCAAAAATAATACAAGACATATTATTCTAGTACATTTTCAGTTTTAAGGAAACCGAACATAATATGAATGCTGCTTCTTCTTCTATCTTCTTACCTTATCGTAGCCCTTAGTATAGTCTATGTAGTAGTTGTATACTTCAACTTTCCTATAACTATTGATTTCAATGCTGGAGTATTTTTGTCTTGGAACATTCAGTTATAGTGAATTATCTTGCAAATATTTAACATGTAACTTGAACTAATAGCATTTATTTTGCAAAACTGAAATGAAAAGAATGCATCTATTACTAAAGATAACCAAGAAATTTGAAAGTTTTTCCTGCAATTTGTAATGGGAAGGTCACACTATTCTTTTTAGTTTTCCATTTGGCGATATTCTCTAACTTTAGATTTAACCAATTAACTAGTATTCTGTAAAAATTTCCAATAACAATTCTAGCCAGGATAACTAATACCAGTATTTCCTCGTGCTTTGAAATGCTTCTCAATTGATATATCTTTTTCTTTAATATGTGACAGGTTTTTTAGGATTAGAAATGAAGCTTCAATCATATTCTTTTACTTACCTGTAGCACACTATCCAAATATAGTTTGGTGTTGACAATCACCGAGGGTAGAAGGTTTAGAAATGCACTAAATTTATAGTAGATATTCTTTTATCCCTGCTGTGATTAAGTTTCCGCATTTCAGCGTGAATAACATTAGTATCTATAGGTTCTAAATAATGACAAACCTCACTACAACTAACAATAATTTTGCTAGACTGGGCATCCATCTTTGACATTTAACCATATTTGAATTGTTCAGGTATACTAAAGATATAAATTAACTAGTTGTTAATTCTATTGATCTTGGCCTTATGAATTTGTATACATAAATTGTTAATAAGATTGCGAGGACTGAGTTAAACGAAAACTTGTTAGGTATCTGTTTTTCTTAGTAGTAAATCTAAAGGCATACATAGAAACTTGTTCAGTACTGAAAATTAAGGTTAAAAAAAGTTGGTCAGGTAAATCCAGCTAGGGAATGCAAATATTTCAAAACAATAAAACAAGAAGACCACACCATTGATAATTAGCTTGCTCTATACTCTACCACTGTCGCATAAGTACTCCAATCCAACATGGCTGTAATAATATAATCTTTAAACATAAACTCAATACTTACATATTAAGCAATTTTTTCAGACAGCAATCGCACTGAAGTTAGTATACTCTCTAATTAATTGGCAGTACCTTGGTACGTTTAAACACCTATTATTCAGAGTACTAAGTCCTGTTTTCGGACAAAGAATGATTCTACTCAGCTAAAGACATTGAAACTTGCAAAAATTCGTTACAGAAAGTGGTATCGTTTAGAAATAGATAAGAAATGAAGTGTAATAATTATAATTCATTTTATTAGTAAAAATCATAAATATTTTTTAATAACCTCAATAGTTTGCGATCCGCTGCACCATAGATAACCTTTCACAATATATCCCCATATTCTTAATCACAGTTATATATATCTTGATATAGCATTAAGAAGATCTGTGCACCTCTTTAATGCACTTTCTCTTATAATACAAGATATTAGAGAGAAACAACAGCTAATGAGAGCTACCCTTACTGTCACTTCTTGTTGTAAGACACTGATTAATTTCATTCTGAGCAAATGATAAAATACACTCATCTCTTTCCGTTTTCCACAAACTTTGTGTTACTTGCTTTTTTAGGCAACCAAGAAATGAACTGAGATTAAGAATCTGCATTGTTGAATATTGAGCTGTTCAAGGTAGTCCCAATGCATTTTATAGAAAATGTCAGCTGGCTGTACTCATACTTTGTGTTACAAAGTTTGATCTCTTAACTAAATGGTGTTTATTGTTGAACCTCAGATACCATCATTTATTTAAATTTAATCTAGGAGGATCGAATAAAATTTAGCCCGGAAATGCATGTTTCTCGAATGTTGTTTGCCCCAGCGACCTTCAGTATTAACATCTTAATAAAGTTACAGCTGTTGGAAACAAAGTCTCTACTAGACGCAAGTCATACTTATGAGCAGTAAATTATATAAGAAATTGGTTTAAAAGATACGGCTCGACCAATACTCTGTGATAACAGAAAAAACTCTTCTGTTGTGTGTAAAATCGGCTGTTTTCTACATATGTTAGTACGAGGTTGAAGGGTATGCTCAAAAGTAGAGGAAATGGAGAACTCTAATTTTCTGTACCCATACACGAAATAAGATTTTGAATAAAGTATGTGTGAGTCAGAAAATAGAAAGAGTCGGGAACAATGGATAACTCAATGTGTATGTTTGACCTGCTCTATTTTCATCGAGGCTGATACCAATTTAGATTGCTGTAATCGGGTCGCCACAATGAATCGAAGAGTAAGGCTATAACAACATAGGTGATTAAACTAGTAAAATGGATCCATTGAGAAAAAAGTTGTACCTTACTCGGTGGTTAAAGATTGAATTTCTTAAACTCGGATGAGAGAGTTTGCTTCGGATTCGTCTGGTACAAACACATCCTGAACCATCAGTGGAAAATGGAGATTTTCAGCCGCCTCTGTGACAAAGAGCTGCTGCTTCTTTCCTTGAAGTTATGTGGATTAACCACTTGCAAATAATCAAAACAGCATCTAAGAGCATTGTGATATTAGGAAGTAGATACTTTTGGAAATTAAGATAGAACCAAGCTTAGGACAGAATCTTAATAAAAACAAAAAAAAAAGGAGCAAAACTAACAACAAGAAATAGAGTAAAAGAATTAAGACTCATTCAGGGGAACTAGACTTAAGTTAATTTTAGCTGGAGTATCTAAAGACTTATTATATGTAAGAGAAAATATTTCCTAGTTCATAATTAAAGTATCTTAAGAGTTTAGACTTTGGAATGACATATAAGCCTCTAAGGGTACCTTGACCTAGCTTGTTTCACAAACCTGATGCTGTTGTTAGAGTTTTCGCCTCACTTCTGAGAATCTAACTATTCGATAGTTCGTCCCGAGCAGATGAAAAGATGAGATTTCACAGACATCAATTATCTAAAGGTATCACTGTGCCACAAAACGTGGATAGTGTAACTCGCATATAATCATCCTTCCTAATGAATGAAGAGATTTGGATTCAAGATTGTAACTCATGAGCATGTAGTAGTTCTGTAGCAACTTTGAATGACACATGAGACAAATGTAAAACAATAGCAGGTACCTGATTTAGATTCATGCCTGAGGCAAAGTTTCATTTTTCTCTTCTGCTTAACAGTTCATCCTCTTCTTCAAAAATATATGATAAACAAATTAACAAAGAAATGTTGAACTTTCAGGTTTCAGTTAATCAAAAACAGTTTAACTCAAACAAGAAAGAGGTAGAAATTAAACTAGAACAGAGGACAATTTCTGAGGAAGAATAGGAGAAATGAAGTGCGTAAGTGCTGACTATAACATTTTGGTATTCGTCTGTTGTAGGCAACTTTCCCTGGTATTAACCTTCATTCCAAAAGTTTAAACGATATTTACACTAGATAAGAAAGTGACTACTGGTACTACTGAACTTCTGATTCTTCTGTTTTCGATTAATTAATTAAATATGATATATCTATATTCTAACTTTTCCTAACCATCTTGAAACATCTTTAGTCAGGTTCAGCACTACAATAACTGGACATATCCACTATTTTGGTTCTTTTATACTATGTAGTTGACACATATTCTAGCCCAACTGAAACTGGGGTCAGGCGTTTCTCCATGTCCAAATTAGGTTTCTACAATATTCCACTTGATGGGTTAATACAGACTTATCACAACATCAATTTACTTTACAAAAGATGTACTGCCCCGAGTATACCTTTCACTGTCTCTCATTCTGCGAAAAAAAATATTTCGCCAATGTATTTGCTGAGCTCAGCATTACAAAGTACCTCGTTTTATTTTCTGTCAGCTAACCCTGGATTACTTCCATTGTGGATTATTTCCCCCATCTAAATTGTACAACATTTCTTTCATCCAGTAGAAATGAGGTCCTCAGAGATTCATCCCATAGCATAAGAAGCTGCTTTGTGATTAGTTTCTAGCTGGTTATTTTATTCCTGTTGATCAGAGCAGCTCACGTTCCTTCTGCTGCTCAAAATTAGTGGTATAAATATGATTTTTTCCTTAATGTTTTGCCATTATTCTGGTACTTTCATTGATCTTCTTCAACTTTGTTCTATTTAATGACTAAAATGCAAAGCTGTCAATAAAATATAGTGTATAATAGACTTAGAAAACTCTTCTATGTGTATTTAACCAGGTTTATGGATAAAAAGCTATCATAAGGGTTATTGTTACAAATATAAAGGCGAATAGAATGTAACCGCGGACTTAGTTTTTATCTTCTGTCTTGTTTCTATACTAACCGATAACTTATGATACACACAATTTAACTGTAACACCCTCCCTTACTTCGTAGTAGACGAAGTATTCATATCTTCCAACATCTTGTCATGATGTTTACTAAATAAGCCTTTCGACAATGGCTTTGTAAACAAGTCTGCTGGGTTATCATCTCCTGTTACATATCTGAGTACAAAATCTCCAGATTTTAATGCATCACGAATAAACCATAGTTTAATGTCCAAGTGTTTAGTTCTTGTATTTCCTACTTCTTCATTTGCAATGCGAATTGCCGACTGGTTGTCTGTGTAAACTTTAACCGGTAACATCTCAAACTTCATTTCTTTCAACATGTTGAAAATCCATTTTACTTCTTTGAATCCTAGACACAGTGTCAAATATTCAGCTTCTGTAGTGGACAAGCATACTATGCTTTGTTGCTTGGATTTGTACTGAATAAGAGAATTGTTCAGAAACACACAAAATCCACAAACTGTTTTGCGCTGTTCTCCATTAGCCCATGAAGCGTCACAAAATAGGTTCAGTTCAAGCTTATCTCCATAAACTAAAGCGGAGTTGTAGTGAATACCAAAATTCTTTGTTGCTTTCAAATAAGAAATACATCTCTTCGCTTGATTGAACTGAAACTTTGTAGGTTTTACCAATCCACGAGATAACACATGAGTAGCATAACAAAGATCTGGTCTTGACATCTGTGCCAAATAGTTCAATGAACCCACAAGGGATCTGTAAAGTCTTGCGTCTTCTAGTTCAGGAGACATATTTGGTCCAACAGTTGAAGCATCCATCGGAGTTGATCTGGGTTTACTATCTTGCATATCGTAAGTTTTTACCATAGTTTCAATAAACTTCTTTTGCACCATCTTAAGAGAAGAATCATCTTGTCTAAACTCCAGCCCAATAAATTCAGTTGACACTTCTTTTGCTTTGACTTTATAAATCTGAGAAATCTCCTCCGTAAATCTTTGTTTAAATGATTTTGTTCCTGTAAAAGTATGTCATCTACATAAATCAGAATGATACCCTTTAAAGTTATTTTGTCTTCAGAGAATTGAATGAATACACATGGTTCACTTTTCAGTTGCTGCAATTTGTTTTTCAAGTAGCTAGTTAAAGTCTTATTCCAAGTAAGTGGGGCTTCTTTTAAACCATAAATTGATGAATAACTTTTCCATACGAACTTTTTCTCACGAGTTGAATTAGCATGACCTTTTGGAAGTTCAATAAATACAGGTTTATCCAAACGTCCATATAAAAATGCAGTTGACACGTCAAGTTGTCCCACCGGTTCAGGAAATAACCTTGAACGTGTCAGAAATATTCTTAAACTAGTCGTGTTTGCTACCGGGGAAAACCAGTTTCTAGTTTTTGGTTGTAGATCTCCTCGCGCTACCACTCTAACCTTGGGAATTTTCTTTTGTAAAATATTATCCGATTTCCACAGGAACAACTCTAATATGGGAATAACTTTCATCTCTTTCGATCTTTTTACAACCTCCATCTGCCCAACCGAAATGAGAGAAGAAACTTCTTTGTTATAAGCCTGGTACCATTCTCGTTTATCACTTCGTTTAGCTATTTGAAAATATGTTTTTTGGAGGGAGTAAACGTCTTGCAATTGTAATTTTATAAAAATAAACTGGATTCTTCACTTTGAGTCTAAACAACAGTCTTGCAGGTGGTTTTCTTACTCTTGAGGAAGTTACTATATTATCTTTATTTACTTCAGCATTCAACACACCAGGTTCGTTACCATCCTTTCCTTGTGTAATATTTTCATTGTTTTCATCGTCTGAAACTGTGTAATTCCCTCCCTCAAACGCTGAACCGCTCGGTGAGATAGAAACAGAAAAAGAAGCATCTGTTGTTAAAGAAATGTCTTCTTGTTCTTTCGTTTTGGATCTTTTCCTTTTATTAAGTATATTCTTAGGACGAAGAGCTTCTCGTTTGATACTTACTTTTAAATCAGGGACCTCAGGTAGTAAAGCTTGTAAGCGTTTCTCCGCAGTTTATACAAATCCTTGCTCATCTAATTTGATATCTCTTGCTTTTACAATCTTTTGAGATGAGGGTAGCCATAGAAGAAACTGCTTTGAGTCTTTAGAAAAGCCTATAAAAATTCCACTTGAGTTTTTATCCGTAAGTTTCTTGTTTCCTTTTAACTTTGCAAAGTATCCACGAGATCCAAATATTCTAAAACGTCGTAGATCTTCTTCTCTCTATTGAAAATATTCAAGTGGAGACTTGTTCTCACCAGCTTTAGGTATCGCGTTCCAAATCCGAACTGCGTAAAGTAATGCATAACTCCAAAGCTTTCCCGGCACTGTCTCTGCAAGAAGTAAGTTCCTACTGGTTTGCTTCAAAGTTTGAACAAGTCTTTCTACTCTGCCATTTTCTGATTGGTGATAATCTGCACTAAACTGCTGAATTATTCCTCTCTCATCTAAAAACCGAGTTGTAGCTGTATTTTTAAACTCACTTCCTTGGTCAGACATTACACACTTAACAGTTTTATGTTGTTTTGTCAATCGTTCAATCAGTGAGAAAAGTTTTGCTTTTACAACCTCTTTCGACTTAACAGGAAAAACCCAACTGAATCTTGAAAACGAGTCGATAACTATAAATGCGTAACGGTTTTTGTGTATGTCTCTTGGTGTAAAAGGACCGATAGTGTCGCAACATAGTTTTTCTCCACAAGTAACTGCTACAAAACTTGAAGATCCAGTCTTGGAGATCTTTTTCTTATGTGGATCTGTTCTAATTTGCGATTCACCACATACAGTGCGTGCATTTGTATCAAACTTGTAACCTAACCTACTTAAAGTGTTTCCTGATACATGTCCAAATCTGTAATGTTGAAGCAAACTTTCAGCACTTTTTGCATAAAGAACATTTACTGGGATCCTTTTGTCATTAGGTTTATGAGGTCTGCAGTGAAGATAAAAACAATTTCCATCAGCTTTTACATTGAGTACCTTTACCTTCTTGTATCTAATCTCACATAGATTTTGTAAAAACGTTGCTGTAAATCCTTGTGTGCTAAGTTGTCCAATTGACAAGATAGTTCCAGAAACGTTTGGGCAATATAAAACTTCAGGAAACTCCATAACTGTATTATTTAAAAGGGTCACTTTCAGGTTTCCATACACGGAATCATATACCGTTTTCTCAAATGCATTTGTGACTGCTATAGTAGTTCCTTGTTTTGTATTTTGTAGTAAAGAATTTACTCCAGTTATGTGTTTTCTAGCACCAGAGTCCAAAAGTATCCTTAAACACGTAGTTGAAAGATAACATGAACAAACATCTTCACTTGTAGTTGCAGAGTGACAAATGATGTTTGACGTTTCATTATTCTCGGTCTTTGAAGATATTGAAGAACATCTTAAAGCTCCTAATGAAACTTCCTCGACATCAGAAGTATCTTCTTTACTTTCTACTTCACTTTCTTCATCGCTTTCCTCTTCTTCTTCATATTCATCATCTTCCTCTTTAGCTAAAACTGCTGCAAGAACAGCTAAAGATACTTTCTTTTTCGATTTACATTCTCTTGCTAAATGATTCTTTGCTCCGCATAAGCCGCATCGTCTTTCTGTAGTAGGACACTCTTGAGCTTTATGACCGAAAACACTACAAACGCTGCATCTCATTTCCTTTGTTGCCAGTAAGTTCACTTTTGTACTCTTAGTTCTCTTGGACTTCTTTGCCGGAGACTTTAACTGTCTTCTTTCAATTTCATTAATGTTTAGTTTCGAGAGGTTTGAAAACCTTTTGGAACTTGAGTTTGTAGTTCTTGTCACATTGTTGAATGAGAAATCTCTGTCAGTGATGTCTTGAAAATACCTAAAAAGCTGATCAATATCAGTGTTAGGACGTATTTGATTTTTGTAAACTCTGTATTGCATCGGTATAGCTCTAAGAAATATTCTTTTTATTGATGGATCGTCTCTTTTACCTCCAATACTGGTAAATTTAGTCAATAGCTTCTTAAACTTTTTGATATATTCATCCATTTCTTTACACTTAAGACTTTCCATTTTTGATAAGAGAGAGAAACTTTCTAATTCTAAATCTTCAACATAAAGTTCTTTAATCTTCTTATAAGCTTCCATCACTCCAGAGGACGTATCAACCAGATGCTTGTCATCATTTGTCAGACTACCTCGTAGTATTGACATCACCTTCGAACAGTTTTGGTGATGATCTATTCTAGCATTATCATATTTTTCTGTAGTGGTGTGAAGTGTTATGAGACCTTTTGTTTCATCATCCTCTTGTCGTTTAGTAACTACTGTAAGAGAACATGACAATGAAACCTTGAGTAACTCACTAGGAATATCTGACGATGCTCTATCATAAAGCCACACTCTTTCCATTTCCACAAGAATATCAAGAGTATGTACAGGTAAACCTTGTAAAAGTCGAAAAACCGAGTCATCTTTTGAGACGTTCTGCAGTTTTTCCTGTATTTTGGTGTTTTTCTCCTCATCAATTGAGTCTGCACCTATGCGATTCAATAATTGGTTTGGAGGTGAAGTCTCATAAAACATCAAGTAGGCCAAACTTTTCCCATTCAAATAAGTTAAAATAGCTCTTTCCCAGTCACGGAAATTTACCTTTCCTCGTAACACTGGTATAGTCCATTTTAGTTTATCTTTGCTGTCTTTACCCATGTCTGATTAGATGAAACTGAATGCCGTAACTCCAAATGTCTCAAAGAAGTGATCAATTTCCTTGTCAGATGGCCGCTACTTTTGCTAGACTCCGTGTCTCTGTTCAGTACTCTCTAACTTTCTACAGAAAGGTCGCTCAGAAATAACAATTTAGGCTCTTAACCTGTTACAAATATAAAGGCGAATAGAATGTAACCGCGGACTTAGTTTTTATCTTCTGTCTTGTTTCTATACTAACCGATAACTTATGATACACACAATCTAACTGTAACAGTTATACAGTTGGAATATGAAAATTGTTCAAAAACAAAACCAAGGACTACAAAGATTTTTGGCTGGTCGTGTACAATTTGATGAGTCGGGAAGAATGTTTACAGTGGTACTAATGCAGATGGAAAATTATTCCGTTTGTACAGCCCTTTCACTTATGCTTCAGATTTACCTAAAATGAGAGCAAGACCCTATAATCATGTTGCTCATATACTCATGAATGCATCTATATGGAATCTCAAAGTTATAGTGATAAATCTGATCTCAGAAAAAATCATAAACATCGTCGAAAAATGAAAACAATCATATTTTCTACCAAGCAAAGTTTAAGCAAAAAAACATAACACAATTTTTTAACTAAACTATTTATTCTATATTTCAGTTTGTGCAATAAGTATTCCACCATTATCCGTCTCTACAAAAGTACCTTGATACTGTTGCATTTTTTTCTTATTATTTCGTGCTGATTGAAATCCAAGAAACACAACACTTGCATGAACTGATCCAATGTTAATCATAATAGGAAACTGATATTTCATAAGCGTCATACCAAAATCAGATATTACAAAAAGAAAACAAGCAAGCAAAATTCCACAGTGTAAAATTCCGGTTACATATTTTACTAACTTCATCTTGAAAATTATACTTTTGAAATCCATCTTCATTGTAGCAACAGTTCCCAAATTAGAAAGAGCAGAAATATCTGAGATTAGAAGAGACATTAAATAACTTCCAACTATTAAAACAAATATAGAAATAAGCATGTAAAAAAACATACCTATTTTAATAGAGATAAATGCTTTTCTATTATTCTTCAGGAAAACAGGTGCTAGATTTAATCCAAACGCAATAAAGCAAATGAGAACCATACCGCGTTCTAGTTTTGCAACTAGCTCAATCAATTGAAGGTTTTTTGCTCGATGTATTGGGAGTGTTTTTTCTTGATACCAAACGTACTTGTTTAAAAATATTATAGATGAAATATTAGTGCAAAAGAAACCAAACACAAAAAGTATTGAGAATAATTTATCTTTTGCGTAAATTCCATCTACGTTGAATAATCTGTAAAAAGAAAGAACAGCATAGCAGGAATACCCAATAAGAAAAAGAAACAACCTTTTAAACTGCGAGAACTTTCTAATGCTGTACACGTAAAATACAAGTACACCTAGGGAAACAAGAGCGGCTGATCCGTAGATAATTCTTAACAAAGTTGTGCTTGTATCACAAGGTAAAATAGATGCAGAGAACCTAGGATCCAATCTATCCACGAAGAACGCAAATTCTACGGACTGCGACCAACCTCCTGAACATACACAAGTCGAGTTATTGAGACAAGTTCCAAATGCCCCACATTCTGGAAAAGGAGCAATTGTTAAACATTGGGTCATCTTAGTTTGTTCTTTTGTAAAAAATATGGTATTTTTTCCACTTAATTTTTTCTTAGTTGTTATTGTTTGTCAGTGTCACGTTAGATAACCCCTCTCTGAAAAGTTCATATTTCGTAGGAAATATAGGAGTGGAGCATAATACGGCGTATGTCGGGTTCTATGGTGATGTACCATTGATTTTTTGGAACCTTAACACTGAAGTAGGTTGCTAACGTTAAGAGAGAAAATAGAAACTTGATAGAGTACCAACGCCTGATTCAGGTCTACCAGTTGTACCGTTAATAACCGGTGTCACAGTTGGTGTTTATGTTAGTTAAACGAGAGTGTTACCAGTCATGTGTCTTACCCATGCTGTTGCGTGTAATGTCTATGGGATTCTAGACTCAAGTGGATAACTCAAACTACTAATTTTATAGCATTGTTTCTACTTGCCCAACTGCGCCAGTCTCCACCTTCGACCAGTTACAGGGAAAGTATGAAAGTAGATAAGTTCTTCAAAGCAGCCAGTTAAGTATACCTTTTCTTCTTCAAATTGTACGAGTCGCTTTCTTTCAGTTTCGCATGGTGTAGACAGGATTAAGAGATTGCGCTGAAGTTTATGATCTCTAGTTCTGCATAAATTCATTAGAATGAGGTAAACCTTGAGTGGTGATAAGAAGGTGAGGTTTTATTAGTCCTAGAAGGTGCTTATGCACCAGTACAGCAGCTAAGAACTTACTTCAGTGTCAATAGCAATAGAAAATAATCATTGTATGCACCTTTCTCCTTAAATTGAGATATAATTCTAGGGGGATTACCAGTGGCATAACGTTCTTATAACATACCTTCATCTAGAACAGATGAAACAAAGAAAATCAACTGCTACCCATATGTTCTTCCTTCAATCAGGTCATACAAAAATTTTATATCATATGGGAGTTTTTGGAGCGGATGCCTCGTCGTTCACAATTTATGAACATTAAGAGCAAGGACTATGTAGAATACAGGCAAAATTAGTTCACTCAGCATTGTTTGTTGCCAATATGTTATAGAATGACTTCGCATTTAATGGCAAAAGTTGAAGAAATCTGAACGCATACTCAGAGTTCCTTGAAGATAAAAAACTAAAAACGCCTAGGAGCTGAGTATACAAAAATAACTAAATAAAATGTCCTTGAAAGAAATTATAACCTTCCACAGTCCAATGCTTAAAATATAGGCTACTAAGTAACAACGAAACAATAATAACTGACTTAAACCTATGTAAATTTGGAAGTTTAGTTTAGGAAAATAAACCTGTGTATGAAGTTAAGAGATAGACATGTCGAGAAATCTGAGCTCATCGGTATACAAGGGACTTGCACGTAGCACTATATCAGGCTTCATGTGCTAGACTACGGTCGGAAAATACTTCGACCTCAGTATTCTAGTCTAACTAGTTTCCCATTTGTATCAAGTAGACGCTACATTCTCATAATACTGTACCTATTGAAACTAGGGTATGAGTTTCATAAGAGTATACTAGTTTTCAGTACCCTAAGGGACAGTCAATTTCAGTTACGACCACATCCGGTAACTTTTTGGTTTCTTGGGTAAACTGCAAAAAAAATATTTGTTGCGTTCCTCTTGCCAAGTACAGCTTGACTGTGTTGGATTGAAGTGATGGCATTTTTACCAATTTTGTGCAATAATTCTTCAGTTTGCTGGAAAAGTCTCTGATTCAATGATTAGAATTTACTGCATGCACGACCTCTACTTTGTTTGAAATCGTAATCGATTTATTCAGACAAACCTTTAAATGTCTTTCGATAATAAGGCTTGAATGGTGTGTTGTGATCTCCTTCTCTTAATTCTATAAAAGAATTCTGCCTCGGAGAAAGGTCTATCATAATGGCAAGATGTTGAAAGTTCTGTTGCTCTTCAATCACAACTCCTTCACCCATTAAGTGGCTGAGAATACACAAATACCTCACTTCTATGTCTAGTTAATGGGTGTCCTCGTCAGACACACTTAAGAAAAGCATGTTTTAAATAAAGTTGCTTAAACACTGGTTTTGTAAATTATTTAATTAATGTTGTTGTTAACGAATTGTCTCTTTCTTTTTGGACTTTTCCACTTTAGAACATGTTGCTGAGAAATGGGTCTTATATTTTTGATAGAAGCATAGTATGTGGATACAATAGGTAGACAGTATCAGCCTCTGAATATGCACGTATAAGCTTTTAGACACCGTCTAGAGCTGATTATTCAACTGGGGGGATTTTGAAATATTATTGGGAAATCTACGTGAGTTACAATGTAAGACAGGGACTCGTAAGAAGCTAGATAATAAGGAACTAGATAGGTTTTCCTTAACAGTTCTTAATCTTACAGTAATTGTGCACCTTTGTTTAAATTATACAATAACTGCTATTTTACTTTAAACAAGGAGATATTTCTATAGATTAAGTAAAAGGCGATGTTTCATAAAAGACAAGGAACCAAGACTGACTAAATATAAGCCAAGCCAACTAAAGCATCAATTCCTATTGCTCAATCTTAGAAGCAAGTCATATTAGTAGAAGTAGACATCGTGAGAGGAAGAAATATTTCTTTTACAGAGTATGTTGCAAAACTTTCTGATGGGTCATTAGTTTGCGTAGAATACTATACAAAGCTTACTTGCAATATTTCGTCTCCATTAGGGGGGAAGACCTCAGTTTCTACAACTTTCTGTTACATCTAACTCTAAGGCCGCAGAATTTCAACTAGACTCTAAGTTGCTGAGATACTTTGTTTCGATAGAGCGAAACCATTTTTCATCCAGTTCTAATAATTAAAAATATAAAGTCAATACCTTCATCAGAGACAGAGTTAGAAATGATTGACCTCTCTCGCACTGATGACTCCCATGAAACTCTTGGAACGGTCTTTGAGAGATAGATTGTCGGAAACTCCAAACGTGAGTCATTCTGATTCACATACTCCCCATTTATTGAAATATTATTAGGTAAGTTTCTTTTTTGCTGTTGCATATCAACATCTATATTTGCGTCACCCATTATCCTGTGCAAACTGGCATCATGGGTTCCTATCTTGTTTGAGTTAGGAACAATCGTGAGAGTAGTATCAGAAGAGCAATCTTCCTTGGTTTCAAAACTTTCTTCCAGACTGTATAACAAAGGCTTCAAGGTGGTGAGTCCCTCCTGGATTTCACCAGTCCATTCGCGTTTGTCACTAGATACATATAATTCCTTTTGTGTCTCTTCTTTCTCTGAGCTTGAGGAATACTGTGTGGATCCTTCCAAACCACGATTATATACATATGTCAAAGGTTCATAAAAAGGTTCCACATTTTCAGTTATTACTGGTGCTGCCAACATAGGTGCTGATTCAACTGACAGCGCTACCGCCATCCGTTTTTTTGTTTTGATACAAGGATTCTCAGTATGGACAGTCCGAAGGTTTTCATTCTTAGGAGTCATGACAGAGCCAAGGTAAGTTCCTTTATCTGGGTTGCTCTGGGTTTCCACGTCCTGGGAAATTTTGCAAGAGTTGTTATTGCAACCTTGCAGTATCGGAGAGTTAGTAATAAAGTTCTGCAATATACTAATCTGTTTCTGTAACATTGAGATTTGTCTTTGTTGCTCCGAAAGCATGTTCTGCAAAGATTTATTATGGTTTGGAGGATTTACTGTTGACTTCGAAGTTCTTGCAGAAACTTTATTGAGAGAGGTCTTAATCCCCGTATTTACAGATAACGTAGGCTTCTGCCCTTTAGTAAGTGGTGCACTACCTGTTTTCAACGTGTTTTTTTCTACTGTGTCTTCCTTGCACACCACATAATGTTGCTTATGATTACTTAAGCCAGCAGGTGCTCTTAAGTGGAAGGTTCTACTTGCGGTATCTATATTTCCAGTTTCAGCGACAAAACATAGAGAAAGCTCCGTCATTGAGTTCAGAGTTTTGGTAGTGACATCAACAGTAGCCTTTGAAACCTCGAGCTCATAAACAAATCGACCTGTTTTAGTTGTTGGGCAAACACTCACTTCAACAAAAAGTCGATCAACAGCTGCATCTAGACTAGACAGTAGCTTTTTACTCATGGTGTGTATACCACCACGACTGTAAGAATCTTTACGAGGTAGGATCAGTAGCAGCAATAGAGTATCTACTTGAGAACTCTTGGCCGTAGAGAAGGTCTGTTTTGGGTTCACCTTATCTTGTAGTCGCTGATCAAAAAAATATTGCAAGCAAACATTTGCTATCTCTGGATGATTCATGAACTTTTTTACAAACTGCTCCAAATCTAACTTTTTAACAGGGGTTCTGGCATTGAGAAGAGACTCAGCAGCGATCCAAACACCTACAAGGGGTACCTCCTTTGCTAGTGGGTCATCACCAGCAATAACTACGGTCTCTCTGGAAGAATTCAAAGTTAAATACCCTGAATAGGCCCGGTTTGATTGAGAGTCAAAATTTTGTGTACTGATTTTTTTCCATAGTGCGCACCGCATGACAGGAATTGCATTTATAGCTCTGAATTTCAACGAAAACTGCGGGACTGACCTGTAAACCGAAATATGTAAATGCCCCATGTCATTTTTCAAAACAAATCCCCACATAGCTAGAAAACTACTTCTTTGCGAATCTCTACGGTGACCCTTCCTCAATGAATCTGCAGCCTCTTGAACCGTGTCAGAAAGAACTTCATGACGTTCATGCTCAGATTTTTCCGCTGCGTCCAGAAACTGATATTCAAATGATACAAAAGGAAGGTTATTAGAGTTTTTAAGATGTGGAGAGCCTCGAAAATAAGGAAGCATGTTGAAGCTCAAACTCTTCTTTGAATTCTCTTGAACAAGCTCGAAATCCATGTTTTGCAATTTTTTCCCCACATCTCTTCTGTTCAGACTGCTTAAATTCTGCAAAGTTTCTTTTGATAACAAGACCTTTGGAATATAATCCCTCCATGAGCATTGTATGTCCGCATATATGTTTCTTCTGTCCCAAAGCAGAACTCTGTATGAAGGGAACTCTATGTATATCTTGTTTCGCTGTCTCTTGACATGATCATTGTGTGATCCAAAGTCAACAGAGTCATCGTCTAAAGGATTATCGTTCTTTAACCAGTGTAATGGCCTTGCACGGACTCTTCTTCGATTTTGAAATTTGTTTATCATTTTTAACTGTTCCTAATAGTTTCATTAACGGTTTCTAACTACCAGTATAGCTGCCACGTCGACTAACAATTTAAGGTAACAGTTTAAATACAAGCAAGAAAAACAAACAACCGGCGGCTCGAGTTCTAAGTCTTATGCCAGAGTTGGTTTTGAAGATACTCTTGTTCAACGCAAATATTTAAAAACTTAGCTTTTAGAATCATCGCAATAGGTAAATTCTATCAACAAGGACGATGAGGATTCAAATTCATTGCCTTTAGGTGAGCCCGGTCCTTTGACTGCAGGTTTATCGCTGTTAATATTATTGGGTAGTAGATCAACCTCTATTTTTTTCTTATCTTTCCTGGTTTTGAATGTTGTAAAGGAGCGGGCACATTGTCTTGAAGAAGATATAGCTTGGGGCTCTGCAGACGAACAAGTGGCAGGAACATTCTTCATACGACCATTTCTGCCACTACTCGTCTTTCTCACCTTGAGCTGCACCGCCTGTATCCATCGCAAACACTGGGAAGAGAGCTTGATTTCAGAAGGGCCCGTTATATGACCAGGTGTTCTTGCAACGTCAATAAGTAACTGATAACAAATGAGAAAATGAATAGCCGAAGAGGTCGGTCTTCCCAACTCAAAATTGAGAACTCCTAAATTAAAAGCAGCGCACGCCGCATCTTGCATGAATCTTTTTTTATAGGCCTGGTATCTTAACTTCAATTTAAACGCCATGGTTGCAAGGGAATAAACGAACTGAAAAGTATTTTTCGATTTAATTGGGCACCCCTGAACAGATTAAAAAAAACCTACGCAAAGGAAGAAGTTCATGGCAACAGAGAAAACACAAATTTTATCAAGATTTCCGCTATTTTGATTTTTGAGAATTTTAAGGAACTGTTTTCCAGTTCTACAAAAGTCTGCGCTGCTGTGAATTCTCTTCCAGGAATTATGCGTGCTGAACGATTTAGCGTATCCTTGACTCACGTTATGTTTTTTGGTGCTTTTCTTAATCTCCTTGATAGATTTTTTCAATTGAGTCTTTAGTTCTTTTAGTACTGCAGAGAGCATCGAACTCTTCGGTTCCGAAAGTTTTTCATTTGTTTTCATTAACAGCTATCTACCAGAATACAGAAAGAAATAATCTATCTGTGTGCTGTTTTCCTCCCGAGCAGATGATAAAAAACAATCTTTCTTGTTCCATGTATGACATTCCCTTTTGGTAAAAAACGGGTCAGTGGCCTCATTCATGTAGTGCTTAAACTTCTGCTCGAAGATTAGACAGAACCTTGATCTATTCTCATTTTTTCTAACTCTGTGAAGGCACCCTTGAAATTGGGCTTTTATTGGGTTCAATCGCTTTGATAGAAGCGCTGCTGCTGCTCCTGGAAAAAGAATAATGTCACTTTCTCTATTAAGGAGCTTTTCAACCATGATCCATTTTTTCAGCTTCAAGTCAAACACCTCTAAACCAGGAACACTTGGACAAATTTCAGCTACGAAAAGAGACTTATCAATGTGTTCATTACATATAAGATCATCACCTTGGTTCTTATCAGAAAATCCATACTGATTTGCATTTGGATATCTAAATAAATGACTGACTGACAAATCTTCATCGCTCTCTCTCACGAGAGAATTATAGCCAGGAATAAAGCCAAAGTAATGCTCTAGAGTCAAATCACAGATTTCTTTTAAATACAAAGAAATATCCAAAACAGAACTTTTAAACGTAATGGATGGCCAGTTTATTGCTTGTTTGTTTTCAAGAAGCTGTGTGGGGAAATGAAAGCACTCTCTAACATCCGCTTTTTCGTATCCTGCTTTCCACAAAGGATATCCTTTTTCATTAAAATAAAGCTAAAATAAGAAACCAAATAGGATATACTGGGCCAGTGAATCTTTTTCTTTGTTCTAGAGTTTGTTTGTACATCTCTGTTCCAGGTCTACTGAAGCTCTCCTCAAATGCTGATTGGGCAGCTCTATAACCATGTTGAAGTTTTTCACTTGTATTAGTTAAAACAATATAGGAATGTTCTGATAACAACCTTGTCAATTTATTATCTGTATGAATAAACTTTTCCTTAACTATGTCCAAGAACTCTGATTCTGAAATAAGTGGAAGCTTTGGGCCTTCCTCTTTTTCTGCCATTAAACTACCCAAGTTCCCAAACTCTAGTTCGCGTAATCATAACATATAAAGTCTTATTGGAATAAATTTTATTAGCGTATTATGGAAAAGAATGTCACTAATATTGTGTAGTCTCTCTCTAACACAAGACTTATTGGTAAGACAAAATATACCCGTAATCTGTTGTTAGACTATATTTTATTACTGAAACAAAGAAAAGTTACCGTTTAACTCTACGAAAGGAAAAAGTTGGAATAATGGAGGTGGAATAATGATTCAGTATTTAGTTTTATAGTTATCTGGATATGCTAGTACCCTCACTGATCAGCAAAAGGAAGTTCTTGAGGAGAT
This sequence comes from Labyrinthula sp. Ha, assembly GCA_015227615.1. Lineage (NCBI taxonomy): Eukaryota > Bigyra > Labyrinthulida > Labyrinthulaceae > Labyrinthula > Labyrinthula sp. Ha. The sequence goes on from JAALGZ010000007.1 coordinate 1,994,291, forward strand.
TAAAGGTTGGTTGGAAAAAGGTGAAGGTATTGATGCTACCGTAAGAGAAGCAGCACTGAACTTCCCAGGGGGCGATGACTTTCTGTTGCGTTGCTTAAGAGCAACAATGAAGGGAAAAGGCAAGAAACGGATCTTTCAGGCAGAAGAAGCAAAGAAAAGAATTGTTTCTTGCTTTGAGTTTAGAATAAAGTACGGTCTGCTGGATTTGGAGAATAAACCGGAAAGGCAGAGCGAGTTTTTGGAGGTGTATCCACATTTGCATTTCTTAGATGAAAATGTGAGGAAGGTCATTTGGCTTACAAGAACTGGAGAGTTTGCTGGGTATGGAAAAATGACACACTTTACTGAAGACGAATGGTAGGTTCATGGGTTTCTTGATTTTCTTAGGCGCAGACTTGCAGGTTATCAAATGTCAACTTGTGAAGAAATAGTTCGCAAATTTGCTGAGAAGCATGAAGTTGATAATAAAGGTTATATATCAGTCACATGCTGTAAAAACATGAGCCTCTGGAGGTTTGCTATGAATTACAAAGCAACTTTGTTCTTGGGTAATCTTGCCGGAGAATATTTTCCTGAGTTACTGGAGAAGGTGTATGTGGTAAATGCACCAAAAATAGCTGAAAAGGCTCTGGCTCTAGTGAAACCATTTTTGTATATTTGAGAGTTGGTTCATTTTTAGGGATCCGGTTACCGTGTCAAAGTTTGAGATTCACTCTGGATTACCTAAGTTTCTAGAGCAGTTGGAACAGAATAAATTACCTAAAGAGTTTGGTGGAAAAAGTGATTTCATGGTACCTTACCCGCTAGATTCACCAAATTCAAAGCTAAACGTGAAAGATAATCCTAATTCTGTCTAAGTGAAATATAGAATAGTTTTGATATGCTGCTGAGTCTTACCTCTTGCGAGCTGAGTTTTTAACAAGATACAGCTTTAATTTTGAAAACTTTAGCCACGAAAACATGCCCCTGTCTTCTGCCTCTTGCTTCCTAATTTTTGTTTTTGTTATGATTATTATTCAGTACTGCTGTTAACCTATACCCCAAGCTTAATTAAAGATTTGAAAACGTCATTCAATCCGTAATATATCCAGTCTTTGCAATTTAGACTTGGAACAAAGCCCAAATTGCGGTTTGCTTACTGGAGTTAGAAGGAAACATTTCATATAATACTAGTAAGCAAACTTAACAGCTTAGGAAAATAAAGAAGAACAGTTTGCAACAAACTATGAAAGTCATACACATACCACCAAACTCCCAAGGTAACAATCAGGAAAAACAGGAAGTGTGGGAGCCTATCTTGTTATTTCATTTCAGTTCAACTGCATGTCGTGTACTTATCAAACTTGGCCTTCTTCTAAATAAGAGAAACAATGTACTAAATTAACTCATTGTTTTGTGAGTGATTATGATATAGGAATTGTATATATGTAGTTAGCGGTTGAAATAAGAGTCAACACAAGTGAAAGAATTTTCTGAAAAATACATTGTCTTTCTTAAGGCTCACCTATTAAGAAATAACATATGCCTACTTGTGTTGTAATCGAGAAAGTACGATTACGGAACCATATGGCGTCAATAAGGACTAGCTATGATAAATTTGTATCAACAAAGAACTGCGATGCTACTAGTAAGCTCTTGCTACTGCAAATATACGTAGTTATATGCATATTTCAAACTTTCCCGCGTGCAGTGTATTTATATGACTCAGGATCACCTGCGCAGAGAAATTACTTGGATCCTAATTAGCTCTTAGAGCCGAGATTTTAGTACAGCTTTAAATTGCAAAAGTTTGATTCTATAGTTTTTAGTTCCTAGGGAGCGCACCAACTATGGAAGGGATGGGTAACGACCACTACGATTGATGGGTTTAATTATTATTTTATCCAGGATTTATATTGGCAGGTACTCGGAAATAACAACCTACTAAAGTTTAATGAACTAAATGCGCATAATGCCATGACGGAAAAAACCTGTTTATAGTTTCACCAAGAAATAGAAAAATCTTTTTCGTTAAATAGTTTAATATCAGCAAAAGCCAACAAGGAAACCACCACATGGTGTCAAAAGTCGGAACTGCTCGTCCTAGTGTTTTTAGTTAAGAAACTTAATGGAGAGAATTGTCTTTTAGAGGGGTTCATGAATAAACCATATGGAATGACTTTCCTGAAACAGTGTAAATAATGCTAGAACGCAATACTAAGTTGAAGCAAAATTTCTTGTTTCTAAATAGAGCTGGAAGTTTTGAACGGTTCTTAAACTCAAATATTTGTTTTTATATATTGATAGTTCCTACCAACCTATATATAGGTAAGAACTAAGGATAATTTACTTTGTGTCACCTTAGAATTCTGAACAATTCAAAGGTTGGCATCTTGCGCTTGGTATGGAATCCTGATAAAAGTAGAAGCTTTGGATGAACACAAAGCTGATGTTTTTTTTTCTTTAACATGGCAACTTAAGCTTCATCAATTGATAATTAATTTCACCATTGAAATAACTCTCTTAAGACCAACGAATGTACAAACCAGTTTTTTCTTAATTGAACTAAACCTAATACTTTGAGCGGCTGCTTGAATGAGGGAAAAAACTGCGGAATGTCTTGGCTTTAATGAAAGCCGTAATTTTAAAGCAAAAAAAATCTGTGAAGAAACTTTTAAATTAAAGAAATTTTGCATCATCACTATAGTATTTTCATAAATTTTCTAGTTCGTTCAATTTCACAAACGACATTTACTGTGGTTTCTATTGAGTATTATGTGCCTCTGAGAACGAAGGTGGCCTAAGGTTAGATTAGTTAGCTAAAAATGGGTGAGATGTGCTCGTGCACATAACTTTTTGGCATAATTTGAGTTTTAGGGATATTGGTTTTGTATAATGTTAGCGAAAACCGTTGTAAGAAAAGTTGCTTCCAGCCAGTGATGCTCAAATCCTGCTGCCTACTAAGAACCGATATCTCATTCCGACCTGCACATGCCCCCGTAAAATAATGTTAGTCTAAGGCTTCGCTAAATAATTGTTACCAGGAGTCCATAATTTTTCCATAATTCTTTCTTGTATGTCCAATCCGTTCACTGTGAAACCGTTAAAATAAGAGCATAAAACCACAACTTCGGATTATAATGAGCATTGATTTGACAAAGTCTGGCACAGAACTCATCCATGAAGTGTCTTCGGGACGAGATCCAGTCCTTTTTGCAGTAATTAAACAGAGTTTTGACGTTGAAAAAGCCGAATTAACAAAGAAAGCGCACGTATTCAAGCTTCCTTGCAGACATTGCCCAAGAGAGATGACTTGGTGAAGTAAAAAAGGTTATGCTGGTCTCATGGAACACCTAAAAACACACGTAGACGAAGAAAGTATTGAAAAACTAAAAAAAGAACATGCAAAAAAGCGTAGAAGAAAAAGCAATGATATTATGGAGTTTAAGAACTCTGAAAAAAATGGTGGTTTCAAGAATTCTATCTGTAATTTTTTGCTTAACAGGAACATGCCCTTGCGCTGGTTGAGAGCCGATGATTTTAAGAATATCAGGCTAGCTGATGACCTCGTTAGTGAGAACATGATGAGAATTTATATGAAGCGCATGGAACACCTTTTCATACATAAGATCATACAAGAAGTAGATTTAGAACTATTTTGTTTAGTCATCGATGGATGAGCTCACCTAGGTTACAGTTTTAATGGTGTCTATTTATGCTTTGACAAGATGAAGAAGATGACGTTTCACCTTCTTGGAGTGCTTCCTTTGGAAAAAGAAACCCAGAAAGCAAGTGACATTGTTCCTTCCCTAAAGAATTTGATGAACAAGTTTGGTCTTGATGAATCACTGCTGGTTGCAATTGTTGCTGATAATACAAACACGAAGAAAAAAGTTTGCAGAGATCTTGGAACGCAGTTTGTGGACTATCTTAGCCATCGTTTGGCCCTAGGTGTTAGAGCATTTATCAAATCTGAAACACCGTTATTCGAAGCTTTAGACAAAGTGCAGTTGCTTTTTCGCAAGATCAAGAAGTCAAAGAAATTAACAGCAGCTCTTAGAAAATATACGGATAAAGTTGTTGTTCTTCCAAATGTGACGCGTTGGAGTGGAAAATTTCTCATGATGAAAAGGTATCTTGACATTTGGGTGTTCATTGCGCAGATTAGAGACGATGAAGTTCAAGATCTTATTTTGGGACAGCGTGATACAAGAGTTCTGGAAAGACATCTCGACTTTCTTGCTACCTGCGACCGCTACACAGTTGCTCTTCAAACTTCAAAGTTTAACCTTGCAGATGGGAAGAAAGTTGTTGCAAATCTCTTAAGAGATGTCAATAATAATGATTGTTTGTTGAAGTATTTAGAAGATGATGCAAATATTTTGGCTGAGTTTGGTAGTTTTGAAACTGGGGTGTTTAAAGTTTATTGGGAGGAAGAAGATAAACTTGATGCAGCGGAAGAACAAGCTTTGTCCAGGTTAGTAAAAGATCCTTCTGAAGAAGAAGAGAAGACCCCACCTGGTAATTCTGTGGCTGCAGAGTTCGCTTCTCAGAAAAGAAAAAGCAAAAAGAAGAGTGCCTTCACAGATGTGAGCTTCATCCCGACAACTTCGTGCTGTGTAGAAAGATTGTTTAGCCAGTGCAAGCTGATTTTTAATGACAAGAGAAATAGGATGATGCCTGCAACTTGAAACAGACTTGCTTTTTTGAAGATGAATCAAGATGAGTTGATGGATCAAGACATTTATGTTGCTATGAAAAAGAAAATTCCAGGTTTCGATGATATGGAAGAAGACGAACAGATGAAGGAACAAAATGAAGAAGAAGAAAAAGAAGATTTGACATTTGAGGGAGTTTGTTCTTGCGACAAGAATGTGCATAGCGATGACGAAGCTTAAGATTTAAGGTTTATTAATAAGTTTTATCTTCTCTTCATATAAATACATATTACTGTGTAAAAATTTAGCCCTAACTTAACCTTCTGACCTATATAACTTTTGAGAATAAGGTGCAGTTTGTGTAGAAAAAAGCAACGATATTTAGGGGAATTTGCGAGTGGTCCCGGGGACATTCGGGGTTTCCCACACTTGCCGAGCTCCCATCATTTTTTTCTCAAATTTTAGCGTCCCCACAATAATCCACGGAAAAGTGGAAACCCACAAAATCCACAGAAAAAATTTGAGCATCACTGCTTCCAGCCAAATGACGTGCGAGAAGCAATCACATAGCTCACTTCGTTCAAGTTATCATAGTTAGAAATATTAAACGTTTGGAGGCTATAAGCAAGGACATTTCGAATAAAGTTTCAAGTTTGAAATAAAGCAAATTTGCAGATGTCTATATGCTTGGAGAACTCTAAATCTCAGGGAGAGTACAAATATTTTGTATAATCCGTGGCTTTTAATAAAATATAAAAATTTTGGGAAATTACAATCTTTTAAAAGATGCTAGACTCTGACGAACAAGTCGTGTATCAAAATTTAGATATCGAAGGAAATGAGTTAACCTTGAAAAGCACGCTAAACACAGATCCACTAACCGATGCGCAGTTCAGTAACTTCAATGGATTTGATGTTGAAGATGAAGCAGAAGGCAACTCTGTTGTCCAATATACCGTAACTCTTCTCCTAGCCTCGGCTTTGTTGATCTACTGCTCGATTATTGTAGATCCAGTTTTTTTCTTTAAACATTAGGAAAATAGCTCACTTGGAAAACTTTGCGGATTTATTTCATTTGGAACAAGTTTTATTTTTTACGTATACACAAACTATCCATATTCATCAATCTCACAAGCTCTTCCAAGCAATATGGGGTACTTGTACTCTCTATGCACCTCAGCCACCTGGTTAGTTAGCTTTCTCTACCTAACAAACTTTTCCGTGTTCTCAGATCTATCCAATGGATATCTTACTTTATGGGTTGGTTGCGCAGCAAGTATCTGGTTCCTTACACAGAATGTCCCATTTGCTTCAACTGCTTTGAGCACGATAAAAACAGTGTACAATCAATCCAACTCAAACTCCAAACCTATTTTTATTTTAGTCCTATCCTCTGGAATAGAATTTTTAGCTGCTCTAGCTGTGAAAAAACATCATTTTATAGCTATTATGCTAGGTGTTGGTTCATTTGCTTTGTCCTTCGCCCAAATTTATTTTCAGTATCAGAGCCAGAGTGCACCAGATGCATCAGAGGCGCTTGGGTTTAGATTAGACAGGTACTTTGGTAAAGTTATCCCTATCTGGTGGTTTGTTGGTGTAATGTTGTGCACATTCAGTACTACTTTTGTAGACAAAGCTGGGGATGTAACTTCACTAAATGGATACATTGGAACCTGGATATCTTTCTTTGCAAGTATTTGGTATTATTATCTGCGTTACAGTCAATTTGTTCAAAACTCCACCACAATTTAAACTAAGGCTTGAAATTTAGGTCACAAAATTATGTTCCGTAACCTGATCCTGGGTTGTTAAATTGAGATTGGTAACCAACTACGATCGGGTCCTTTGTATCAATAGTCTGTTCTTCTGCAATTAAGGCTCTTCGATTCCTTCGAGCTTGTATAAAACACTGAGTCAACGTAATAGAATGAATAGTTCCAAGCAGTAAGTTAAAAGGAACAGAGTATTTCAAGAGGCTCATACCAAATTTGGTAAACGCACCAAGAAACCAAAGAGTAAATTCAGAAACGTGAAGTATAACAGTCATGTCTCTAACCAACTTCATGCTCTTTACCACTTCACGTAACGTGTTCTTTTTTCGCGTTCCACCTCTTTCATCTGTTGATATTCTACGGACATCTCTAAGTAGTAAACTTATTAGGTAACCTCCAGGGATTAAAGTATATATTGATTGCAGTAAATATAATCCAAAAGCAGATTGAAAAGCAATTTTTGCTGTCAAGAAATCTTCAGAGAAAACAGATACTAAAAAGCAAACCGCACCAACAGTACAAGCCCCAATAACTAGTTTCTCGAATCCTATTATTCGCTTTATAACCCGGGAAATTTTGACAGAATTTATGTGCAGAGTTTGTTTTTGGTACCAAATATATCGATGAAGAAATATCAGAGTTGCTATTGAACTTGCATAGAAAGCAAGGATGAACAATACTGTAAAGAGAACGTCTTCTTTAAACTTCACATCCTTCACAATAGTCCTTTGTGCACAAATTGTGAAAAAACCTGAGAAACTAAGGAGTAAGGGTAGCGCGCGTTTCAGTTGACTGAATTTTTTTATTCTCGATGAGTAAACTATAATCACAACGAGGCAGAGAGTGGCCGCTAGTCCGTAGAGACACCTTATGACCGATAAATTGTTATCACAAGGAAGCGTGTCAAAATCAAATTCTGGGCCGGTGTCGTCTACATAGAACAAAAACTCGAGAGACTGGCTCCAACCTTCATCACAAGAGCAAGTATTGTTCACACACGTTCCAAATGGTCCGCAGTTTCCAAGCAGTTTGAACCCTCTGCAAATATCTTCCTTTGCTTTTATACTTGTCATATAATACTAAAAATTTGTTACGTACACTCTTTCTGTGTATCTGACCAGAGGGACAGTAGCTTGGTTCTTACTCTTTTTTTCTCTTGATACGTTGTACTCGTACTTTGCTCGTTTTTATATTGCAATATTATTGGTTAGAGTACATGTTATGTAAATTATCATTCGTTCCTCAATTCTTATTGGTTGGGGTGGATATTATTCTTCGGGGGTAATCATCTGGGGATAGGAATTTTCCTCATTATTTCTAGATAGCAAGTTCAACTTTTTTTGGGTAATTAAAAAGATAAAAGTAACGATGACAGTAGAACAATCTTATGGTTCTGATTTCTGAGTAGACATACAGGTTGAGGGAAAAAAATCTATACTCGAAGGATATTATCAAAAATTTTTTGTTTTGACATTTTTTACTGACCATTGTATTTCTCAGATGATATTCATGAAAATATCAAAATATGCTGAAACTAAGGCAAAAGAATCTCAGTAATGCTGAAAGTAAGTTTAAAAGTAACAAAGCTGATTTGATAGAACATGATAATATCGAACGGGATTCTTATTAAAACGTGTGGTCGAAAATTCTTGAACCAAATCTGTATCAGTCTTGGCAATATTTCACTAAAAGGGCACCTGTAGAAATGGAGCAATTTCCGTGCTTGATGAGATATTAGCGGTTGCATCAACTGTAGTTTCATTGTATACCAAAATATTTCTTTTTTTCCTAACGCTGGAGCTATTTTACTTCCACAATTGTACTTGAGGGTTGGGTACGTTCCTTCCTACTTGTTAGGAAACACAATTAGATTTACTTAACAAACATTCCTTCCAACTGTTAAAACTATTGTAGCTATCTGGACCTTCGTTGGAGGAAAAAGTTGGGAACCGTTTCTTGATTCCTCTAAATAACACTGTGTAGCTCTTAGTTTTGATTTACTTACATTATCAAGTGTTAATAGAAACATTCGAAGTTTCTTGAATTAGTGTTAACCTTTCTGTGCTAAATATTCCCCACTTATTTTTCGAGAACCCGGATTAATGTATAAAGAGTTTTGCCGTGTATGCGGGACAACAAAAAATTTCAAGCCATCTTAGCAAGCCACAGTTTGGGACCAGATGTTTGGAGAAGATGGGGGAAATTGTACAACTAATTGCCGTGGCTTAAGGTAGTTGTCACCCGTTACCTCACTGATGAAGTCAACATAAACTGAATTAAATGCAATCGTCTGTGAGGAAAATAAAGCTGAGAATGATTAAATAGAAAATACTCATCAAACTTTTTTAAAAGGCCTCTAATCTTAGTTAAACCCCTTAAATTCACCAACTACGTTATATAAACTCTTGTAGCTTTTTTTTGGCTCGGTATAGGCTTTTTAGTCAGCTAAGGAATGGACATTAGCTTATTTGGTTACAGTTTAGACAGGACTTACATGTTTTTACTCCTTTGAGATTATAATTCCCTCACGAATGCTCTTGTCTTATTGTTCTTATGCTTATTCATCGGGTCTTAAGTGGTATTGGTATTTTACCCAGAAGAAGCTCTAATTTTGAAAGGAATTTTCTAAATATCATGTTCAATAATTTATTTAAGTCTCTATTAATTGCCGAAAATAATTATAAGCAACCGTGTGCTCAACTGATTATATACACAACTATATTTAAAATTAAGTTTACACAGGGTTCCCGAGTTGCCTGTCATGGAGTTATCTCAAATCGACTTCCTGACCCAAGTGAGAGGGGATTCAAGTTGCATATAATTAAGCTGCCCGAATGGGAATATCAACGCTTATTTCAGATTTCTTGTCTCCTTTCTTGCTGAAGTCTTAAAAATGTCCTGTAGATAAGCAGGGGTCAAAAACTCCTATAACACAGGGACTGTCCAGAAGCGGAGATTAGAGCGAACGTATGAGCATTTTAAACCATTCTACTGTACTTTCAACCGTTCAGATCTACGGAGTAAAGAAAACTATATTCTGGAAACTGTTAATCAAGCTCGAGTCATTCTTAAATCTTGTCATGTTTCCTTTACCTTTAAAGTACCCATAATTTTTACTTACTGAAACTTTGAACAAGCAGTAACGAGAACATACATGATTCGGTTAGTACCATATTTGTTCCAGAAGCCTTCATAATGGGTACCAGTTTATTAGCTTTTATGTTACAGAAATGAGCTCAACCAGGAGTCAAGAAAGTGCAAACTTTATTAGTTTGATGAAGTAGTATCGGAAACCCTGCAAGAACCATTTTCGTAGTAAGCATGTAGTTCGAAACAACACAGCATCTTCAGGGCCTGAACCTCTTCTAGCACAATAGCATGTTTTCAAGCCTGCGCTAGAAGAGATATCTATATGAAAGAAACTAAGTGAAAGGAACCTGGGCGAAATACCATGTATTTATTATTGTGATAGATGCTGGTGCTTCCTGAACTCTGTCTAATGGTGTGGTGCCTTAATTCCTGCAGCGCAGAATATATTATGACCCTTTGGGATAGAATCAACTATCCATTCAACTTCTGGACAAAGCCCAACTTCTAAAGGCTGAAACTACCAGCCACACCTAACACATCTCTACAGGAGGTGTTGTGGCGTTAGTCGGTGTACTTCGAATGGCACAGTAGGTTTGTACTTAAGACAATGTCCGCCACCTTTCTTTTAGAACTTTACAAGTTAATGGCCTATTATGTATAATTTTCAAAGAATTCTCTGTCTTCAAATAAATTTTGCTTAATTCTTCTCTCAGGTTACTTAAAGTGTCAAGTAACGTTGCATCTATTCCGCATTAAATTTTACAAGCTGAAGCTTAAAGATGTTGCAAGTTTATGGGACGTGTTCTCCATTTTGTTAGCAATGTACTAATGAGAAACTTTTAAACAGAAGCAGTAAAACTAAACGTTAATGAAAGCGGCAGTTAACATTCACTTCAACCTTTAGCAGGTTGACATCCAATATAGACGGAAACAATCAAGCCAAACTTGCTATCTATCATTGTTCTACGTATCAGAAAGAATCCCTTTGACTTAAAAGAGACAAAAGTTAACCAGGGACTTTCTGGTAACCCTCCAAAGAAGAAATTTTCGTCCAAGCCAAGAATAAACTAAATAACAACCATAGGACCACCAAAGCAGGAAATTTCACTAATGCCTTTATTGAAACCCAATTGCCCTAAGAGCTTTCTGTTCCAAATCACTCTCTTCCTCCCCCTCTACTTCATTTCTTTCCTCCTCTTCACTACATTCTTCTTCTTCGAGCCTCTTCCTCCTCCTGTTTTTCTCCTTAGCCCTTTTCTCTCTAACTCTCTCCTTCTCCTTATTTTCATCCAGCTCTCTACTCTCCTCTAACCTCTCTTTCCCTTTTTCCCTCCAACTAAGATTCTCCACAACCTCAACACTATCCTCCCCGAATAAAATCTTCTTCCCACGAACTCCCTTCTTCACCCCACCTTCATCTATCTTCAATCTCTTCTCCCTTTTCAATCCCCCTTCTCGTACTGGCACCTGCGGCAATTCTCTCTTCTTCTTCACTTCCACAAACAGATCCCCTTCCTCCTCCTCACTATCACTCTCCACTGTAACTTCCCCATTGATTCCCCCCGACCTATTTTTTAACTTCCTCAACTCCTGTCGTCCAATCTCACCACCTTCTCCACTCATCTTCACTCTAGGAACTTTTACCAATCCGTAGCTCTCACTCAACCTTTTCATGCTCATACTTCGCCACTCCCAAACACTATCATCCCCCATTAAGAACACACTACGTAAATAGCCCCGAAACGCCTTCTCAGCCAAAATCTTGATCCTCTTATCACTAGCAAGTATAGCACCAAACTTTCTTTCCATCCCCACAATTTTACGAGGATTCACTTCCTTCTCCAAGATACACACACCTTCTTCTTTCAATTGAGGGAGATATCCTTTCGCTTCTCGTGCACTTAATAACAACCAACTCTTCCCTTTGTTAGTAAATCTAGCAGTTCGACCAGCCCTATGCACATAACTACTGATTTCTCCTACATCAACCTGCACAACCCAATCCACGTTGGGAAAATCCAAACCACGAGAGACAACATCTGTGGCAAACAAAACTACACCTTGAGTTTCCTCTATAAAATCATAATACACTTTCAACCTTTGCATCTGCTTCATCTTCCCGTGAATGGCAGTTAACTTTACACCAGGTTGTAGGCGACTGAACAGTGCATGAACAAATTGAACTTGTTTACACACAGAGAGAAACACAATGACCTTGGAATGTAAATGCGTTCTAATAAAAGACCATAACAAGTTTAATTTATCTTGCGCTTCCACAATAGAATATACTTGATTCAACTGCTTTGGGAGAAGAGATAATTTGTTATCTTCAATAACTGAAACAAATTTTGGAGTTCGTAGTGATAAATGACCTAAACTCTTTACACTCCTTTCTAATGTAGCACTAAAGAGAAGTGTTTGTCGTCTATACACATCCACCTTTTTCTCTTTACTAAATCTTTTACTTGGCGGCAAGTATCCAATAATATCAGTTATTTGTTTTTTAAATCCAGCATCCACAAGTCTATCTGCCTCATCCAATACTAGTAGCTTACAATTACTCAATTCCACGCCATCTGTTTTTTGTAAGTGTTCTAAAAGACGACCTGGAGTACTTACCACAATATTTGTTGCCCGTAATCTATCTGCTTCCTTGCTTCTCTTCGTACCTTTTATTTTACTTTGTCCAGAACCAACAAAGACTCCTGCCGTCAAGTTATGATGCTTGCCTACCATACGAAGAACGTCATAGGTTTGCACTGCGAGTTCTCTAGTAGGAGACAGAACAATAGCGCCAACACCTAAAGTGGAAGTGAATTGAGTTAGAAAAAGTTTTTCCAGAAGTGGTATGAGGAAGGATAAGGTTTTTCCACTGCCTGTTTGGGCTTGGCAAAGTAGATCGTGACCAAGGAGAGCTGGAAGGATGGACAAACTCTGTATGGGTGTGAGTTTGGTGAAATTTGAGGAAGTTAATGCCTTTAGAGTTATTGTAGATATTGGTAAATCAGAAAAGGTTGTTAGAGTAGGAGGATTCTCTGCATAGTTGTGGAGCTTAGTGAATATCTCTGGTAGCTCAGATTGTGGTTTTGTTTTTCTCTTCATTTAGAAATTTTGGGCAATTAATAGAACAATACATATTTTGATATTCTCCATTGGAATTTTGCTATCACCACCAAGTGGTACAGAACGAAATATTTTTGCACGGAGTGTGCGCTTAGGATATCTAGAACACGAATAAAAATATTGTGAAAATACTATAAATAAAGGGTAGAAATATAATATACTGTAATTATGTATATAGTAAGCGAAAACAACTTGAACAAACGTTATATAATATAAGGGAATCGTGCTTACCGAGGCTAGCCTGTCCAGACCACTCCAATCTGAATGGTCGAATTGTGTGAATGTTCAGCCTAACTACCCAAAAATACAAATCTATTAAATCAAAACTTTGTAAATGTTCCCCGCTATAGCTTGGAAAAAACAATAAGACGTTTAATGCAACGAATATCCGCTTCGCCCGAATTTGTGTGCTGACTTTGCATATGCCATTGATCCACCCGAATATATTACCTCAGCTAACTATAATCCAAAATTATATGACTGTCTCAGAGCTTTAGGGGTGCGTTAATTTATATTAATGCACGTTCAAAACTCGGTGTACTGATGAAGCAGTCGACACCTACAGCGGAAAACGAAATGAAGAAATACCTTCCTAAACGATTGGTGGTATCCATTTGTATTGAATTTGAATACAAGTTCTTTAGTTTTTATTTTAAGTATCCATGAAATAAAACCAGTTAAGCGTTGGTTTTGTTTCTAACTGTTTTCTAGAATACATTTTACAACTTCCACCTTTACTTAAGTAAATTCTTCCTATTTTCATAAAAATTTGAAAATTTCTACCTTTTCAGTTACTTTTCATTTTCTATACCTCTTCAATTTGTGCTTAAACAAGTTTTTGTTCAACGAAAATCCTATATACTCACAATACAATGGAATTTCCATTGCTGTTAAGAGTGTGTCACCAATTGTAAGGTACCTAATTATGTGTTGTATCTTGTTTTACTTCAAAACAAAACTTTCTTTTATGTTAATGCACTTAAGCCTCATTGTCTAGTTACCTAATCAGTTGACGTGCAAGATATATTTTCCAAGTTGAAGATCAAGCTTAATGTTTAAACAAAAAGTACAAGGCCTAGAGGGAATACAGTTTACACCACACCTGCGTAGTATTCTTTTATTAAATTCAAAGATTCTATATGTTTCTCCCTCTGAAAAGCTCTGAAACTCAAACTTCTTTCATCTAAATCAGCTTACAGTACCTTTGGCAAGTACTTGGAACATTGATTCTGTTGTGAATCCTCTATACAGGATTGAATCATTCGTGTGAATTTTTTTCTTTCGTGTTTGAGGTCCACTACTCTTGTTTCGGGCAAATTTGGGGCTTTTTTTGTTTGTCATTTGAGTCTTGTTCTTTGCACAAAATTTGAGCTATATCGCAAAAAGGTCTTGAAATCTCTGGGTAGAAGTGGTCCTCCAGAGGCTACCTCAAAGAAGCTGGTCCCTAATATGATAATTTGATGACATTAAAATAAAGGCTAATATGTGAATAAAATGTTTAACTACTAGAAAGTGCTTTGGCGATACAAGCGGTGTATATAGCTAATTCTTTTCATTGTACTATAGGTAGGAGTGTAAGTATTGGAACAGATTAGACCTAATCATAAGTAAAAATATAATTCAAATCCTAACCGTGTGAATTAAAAAGTATAATATGCATATTTTAAAAAAGGTTTCTAATAAAAATTGAGTGAGCTATGAATCAGCTGGTACTTTGAATAAAAAAAATTCAAAATAAGAGTGCAATATAAGAACATCTTATTTCTCTAGTTTTCAGAAGAATGCTTGTTTATACCTCAAGATTAGATCTTGTTCTCCAATGATTAATAGAGATGAAAATATATTAAGAAACGAGCTGATGAGTCACAAATCGCGGAGAGATAATACTGCCAAAATGTTACCTTCAATTGAAATATTTTCTCCACAAAATGGCTGCCCCTACATAAGAGAAAAAACCTAGCTTTTTGACCGCATTTAATATGAGACAATATCCTTAAAGTTCAGTTTTAAGAAAAAATAATGGTAATGAATATATTATCTAAACACATATAAATTTGATTATCAAGTGAGAAAGATGATGACCTACTTTTTGCTGTAACAGAATCCATTTGTATAAATTGAAAGGCTGGATAAAGAGCTATTGATTGGGTAATTATTGAGTGAACTCTAATTTTGAAAGCATTTTCAGAAATATATATATATATTACAATAGAAAACACTGTTAGCCTTTTCTATCGGGCAGTGTTAAGCTATAGGAATAATATAGACGTTAGCAAAATATATTCTTTTCTTAGTATGGGATGGAGCCTTTCTGCAATATATACGTTCAATGTAGCAACTCCTTTACTCAGAATATATTGTTAAAAATATGGCATTTTCCATATTAGTAGCATTAAAATCTGCAGATTCTCTAGCCAAGTTATCATAAAGAAACACTATCTTAAGTTTGAGTCCCCTTCCACTCATGGTAGCATGCAACATTTAACTCCCTAGAAGATAGAGCGTAAGCACCTATATCTGTGTTCCTGGAAGAGAATCATAGAAGTTAGTACTTAAGCAATACATATTACTAGTTCATACTCTATGCGGACACTTCACCTAGAGGTTATGTGACTTGCAATGAGCTACTATGGAATATTGTAGTTCATCTTATTAGACTTCAACAAAGTTTAGTATACAGAAATGCTTCTTTGCAAATTGTCACCTGTTTGTTTTGGATTTGTACAATGCTACCTATCCTATTTAGAAAAAATCAAAATTGGCATTTTAAGGGTGAAATGTTCTGGAACTGTATATACATGCAACATTTTTTGCTTTAGAGTTTTAAAAAACTATGCTTTAATACTCAATATGTGTAAATGTCATTGCTTATCCTTTCTTGTTTCTAACATTTAAAGTATCTCTTTGAAAGGCTCAAATCTTACGATATGATTTTATTGTTTGGTATTTTCTATTCTGGTTAACATTACCATGATGTGTATTATATATATGTTGACTGTTTCAAAATTATGAATGGTTATACACTTGATCTATCGCAATATCTTATCCTGTACTCATTTTCACTTTAACCTAAAATAATACCTGTATTTCATTTTGCTGAAGGAAGTCAACATTTCTTCATACGCACATTTGATTATTTTATTGATTTTCATCTTTTTGAATATCTTTCGCTGGGTTCCGTTCTATTTTATTTTATATATCCTTCAGTTCATTAATTTATTATTTACCATGTGATTTAAACTATGATCTGTTTATGCGTCTATCAGAGTTTCAAGCGCCTTAGATTTTGTTGAAGCCTTTATCGATTTTGGTTTCTAACAAGTAAAAACTTACCGATTTTGGAGGTTTTCACTGATTTATAGGAAAGGTGTTGGCTCTACGGTTCCGAGCTTATTTCTACATCCAGTGCCACAAATTGAAATCCAAAGGAAATAGAATTTAAAATGATACATTTTTGGAAAAGAGATACATTCATGAAATTGCTTTGTTCTGTGAAATAGAAGATAATGTGAAAGAGAAGAGTAAACTATAGTTCACCGATTCACGTTCGTGAGATTTACGAAAATGAACATATATATTTTTTGCTTTTACCTTAGGTTTGATTTTGTTTCTTTGGTTATGCTTAATGCAAAAGTAATAGTAGTTGCTCTGCCAAAATTTTAGCGCTTTATATCATGGCTTAGGCCTTGCTAATAGTTGATCCGTATAATTACTGGACCTAGTTTCTAATAATATGCGCATAATATATCATTCAAGCTACGAGGGTCAGTATTCGTTTCCCGGTATTAAATTTTTAATGCTGTTCTAATCCAACTAGGTTCGAAACAGTATGGGAACGCTTATTACCCAAAATAGCATTATAGCTTTGATTTAACATAATTTCCTATTCACGTACTCAATGATAAGGACCCAAGCCCATTAACTCTGGAACATAGTTATTATAATTATCAATACAACAGGAATATAACCTATACAAGCAACTGCATAGTAAGACTAGAGTTGCACAAATTAAAGAAGACAGAAAATTAGAAAATAGTAATGTCAATGTAAATCAGAACCTCTGTTACCTTCAATAATTTTACACATGTTGTACTAATCAGGTAAAGAATAGAGAATAACTTACGATCCAACAGCAAGGTATAGAGACTCTACTCTCGATTACTACAATGAACAAAGCTTACCTCAACTGAAACGTTTAATCCAATAATAAAATCTATAGCCTAATTTCATTAGCTCTTAGATCCTAGACCTCTTAAACACCTAGTTGGGGCTTTCCACAAGGGAGATATTCAAAAAAAGAAGGAATGTAATGACCGGTATTGTTAACACGAGTTAATGAAACGCTTATAAATGACATGTTCTCGTCTTTATTGCTGAATTATCTCCTGTGAAATAGATAGTAGAGGTCACAAACTATTTCTTAACAGTTCTTAAGTTCCCAGTTTGTGACTTATTTGTAACTTCTGCTATCAAACTAAAAATCTATTATAAGATCCCACTTTTAAGTTTTCCATCGTAAACAACTATCCTTTATCTGCTATTTTGATAAGTCGCATGGTCCTAAAAAACGTCGTTTTAAGACCTAGGTTACTACCCAGCTCTATCCTAAGTACTTATTACTAAATAACGTTCAGTATAAGATGCAGAAGTAAAAAACCCTCCGACAGTGTGAATTGACTAAGATTTATATTCTTAGAATCATTAGTTGAGTTTTCCACGATATAATGGTGATGTCACCTAATAGTTAAAGAGATAAAAGCTTTCAATGATAATATTTTTCCTGAAGCAATGTAATAATCAGATGCAACCTGTCAATTTTTCTATATATTTTACCTTATTCATATTTATATTCTTGAAATTAATTCTTGTTGGATGATGAGCGTTGTTTAATTTTTTCGTAAACTTTCTAAAAAAAGGAAAATAGGTATAAACCATATTTTGATATTTTCTTGAAAATCGCTTTGAATGAAGAGGAACAAAATTATGAAACGTCATCAGTGAACTGGCAAGAGAATTCTTTATCAAACTATGTATGAAAACTGTACCATCCACACTCAGAACTGAAATAAGTTTTTTGTTGAATAAAATTAATTCTTCCAACTGAAAGCATCAAACTGCAAAGTAAGCTTTAGAAACAAGTAAATCAAAATTCAGAGATATCAAATAGGACGAGAATTTACAGTATTATGTATATCATTTTTTTTTACTGAACTCTTGATAGCATAACATTAACTCACCCAAATTTTGTTTGGTATGAATTCTTGAAGATACAATCGAACACAAAGTTCCTTGAAGTAAAACTATGCATTGTGAAGGTTCAAAGAATAGGGATGAAATCTATATCTGGAGCTGTTGTCTTCGATACTGTCCATGGATTAACACTCTCTTGTTTTTCTTGCTGGCTTTTCTATCTGTGCAGGTTAAGTTTGGTAATGTAACCTTTACATCGTAAAATTATTCCGGAATATACCAGCAAGTTTATTCCATTATGCGTATATGGTTATGCACTAAAACAAAACAATTTGTATTCAAAAATCGGAAACGGTAGAGTTATGGAAGTTACCGATAGATAACAGTTTGAGGACACAAGAGGTAGAGTTTTAAATGAACTATTAATATAAAAAGGACGAAAGATATCTCAGTTGTCCCAGTGAAGCTTCAGTTAGATTCTCAACAACTAATAATTAGTCTTATCACTTTGTTTTGATTATTCAAATATACTATGGTTTTATGATTCGAAGAGTGAGTATCATGCGTTTTCTCGAACGATAAACACAAATACATTAAGAAGAAATACAAGTACAAGGACGGACTGTACTTTTTTGAAGATGAATTTCACAAGAAAAACCAAACCAAAACAAGTTAAAAAGAAAAGATAGCCAGAATATGTTTAAAAGTTTGCTAATCTCTGCATTGTACCTATCTGTTGAAGTAGCAGCAGACTTAAACAAACCCCAGGGAAATGTGGATTCTTTGATGCAAGATGTTCATCCTGAGAAACCGGGTGACAATATGAACACGAAAATTAAAATTGTTGTTAATAGATTGAGAGGAATAGAGAAATCAGACAGAGCTCTTGAAGAATATGAGTTACCTATACTTAACTCTACTGCTGAGTTGAAGGAGTATGAATATACTGATTTCAACTTGACTACGGTGATGGAAGAATATGAAACCACGGAATTGAACTCTACTATAGAATTAGAAGAATATGAATATTCTGAAACTAGTTCTAGTAGAGCTCTTCAGGAATATGAGTTACCTATACTTAACTCTACTGCTGAGTTGAAGGAGTATGAATATACTGATTTCAACTTGACTATGGTGATGGAAGAATATGAAACCACGGAATTGAACTCTACTATAGAATTAGAAGAATATGAATATTCTGAATCTAGTTCTAGTAGAGCTCTTCAGGAATATGAGTTACCTATACTTAACTCTACTGCTGAGTTGAAGGAGTATGAATATACTGATTTCAACTTGACTACGGTGATGGAAGAATATGAAACCACGGAATTGAACTCTACTATAGAATTAGAAGAATATGAATATTCTGAAACTAGTTCTAGTAGAGCTCTTCAGGAATATGAGTTACCTATACTTAACTCTACTGCTGAGTTGAAGGAGTATGAATATACTGATTTCAACTTGACTATGGTGATGGAAGAATATGAAACCACGGAATTGAACTCTACTATAGAATTAGAAGAATATGAATATTCTGAATCTAGTTCTAGTAGAGCTCTTCAGGAATATGAGTTACCTATACTTAACTCTACTGCTGAGTTGAAGGAGTATGAATATACTGATTTCAACTTGACTACGGTGATGGAAGAATATGAAACCACGGAATTGAACTCTACTATAGAATTAGAAGAATATGAATATTCTGAAACTAGTTCTAGTAGAGCTCTTCAGGAATATGAGTTACCTATACTTAACTCTACTGCTGAGTTGAAGGAGTATGAATATACTGATTTCAACTTGACTATGGTGATGGAAGAATATGAAACCACGGAATTGAACTCTACTATAGAATTAGAAGAATATGAATATTCTGAATCTAGTTCTAGTAGAGCTCTTCAGGAATATGAGTTACCTATACTTAACTCTACTGCTGAGTTGAAGGAGTATGAATATACTAATTTCAACTTGACTATGGTGATGGAAGAATATGAAACCACGGAATTGAATTCTACTATAGAATTAGAAGAATATGAATATTCTGAATCTAGTTCTAGTAGAGCTCTTCAGGAATATCAGTTACCTATACTTAACTCTACTGCTGAGTTGAAGGAGTATGAATATACTGATTTCAACTTGACTATGGTGATGGAAGAATATGAAACCACGGAATTGAATTCTACTATAGAATTAGAAGAATATGAATATTCTGAATCTAGTTCTAGTAGAGTAGCACAAGAGAATAGTAATCCAGATTTGAATGCAGCAAGAGTTTTGTAGATAATTGCTCTTGAACAGAAAGATAGATATCGTGTACTTATATTCAATAAGCGTTTACTAGGTATACACTAATATTTATAAGTGCTTGGCATAGCGTATATATTTAAAAATACAAGTTGTATGCTCTTTTTCTTATATTCCTTGAACTTGGCTTGAGTAGTCACGAGTGTCAGAATGCTAAGAAGAATAATAAAATGCAGCTAAGACTAAGACTTTCATTCTAATAAACTCCTCCAATAACTTATTTTGTGTGGAAAACGAAACCTGTTTGCTAGCTTATATATCTCAAATAAATTGTTATATTTTAAATTCTTTTACAAAAAGCTATGTTGTACATTTAACCAATCTAATCTCTACAGTACTTACAAAAGAGGAACATGTTTCGCTTCTACGTTTTTCTAGTTTTATCAGTGTCAAAAGTATTCTCGATAGTAGGAAAAATTATCATTCTTCATTTGATCCCTGAGACGAGTTCACGTGGTAACTATTTTTACTTCATTAATGTGTTAAAGTGCTTAGAAAACTCTTATTTCAGCAAGAATTATAAATCAATAACTTTCAAAAATGTTCATGTTTAATTTTGAGTTCGATTCTGGTACTTCGATATGTATTGTTAAATCTGAGCTCTAAAGATTCAAATCGAATTTTCCCCAGTGCTTCCTGTTTTCACCTTCGCCAAAATGGTCATCTCCGTTTCCTTGAGTTCTTCCTTGGCTGTAAATGAGGCTCTGCCATATCACGGAATACAGTGCTCTACGCTCTGAAAAGGTAGTACTAGTTTAAAAAGCTATAATGTATGTGAGATCCAGTGTCAGTACTTTAAACTTAGTGTAGAAACCTAGATTTGTTGAATACTGTGCTCTGTTTCAAGATTCATTTTCTATTATGGTTAACATTAGGGCTTTTGTTCATAGCAACTTCAAACTATCACAAGTTCTCCCTAATATTCCTCCCGATAGATAGGCCTGAGATTTCCCAGATGGTGGCATCCTGGTTTCATCAACTTTGTTGTATACACTGGACTCATTAGCATCAAGATTTTACAAAGTTTTCTAGTATAATATCCATTTTCATTCTACGCTATCTAGAGGTTAGATGGACATAAGCTGCTTGCGCTTTGCGTATGCCCTGATCTCACTGAGGAGCAAAGCTACCTGGTGAAATGACAAAATAGTACTTTTGTCTCAGAGAATAACTCCTATCTCTTGTGCCTCTTTTTGGATGTTTCTTGGGCCAACGCTGAGTTACTCTTTGTCATTCACCACGAGCTATGAGAATTTTATTGGACGAGATTCCGATTCTCAGTGATAGATGAAGGAATACATTAAATTTTCTGCTTTGGGAGGAGTCTAGTGAGACTAGGATTTGATTTGGTTTAATGATGATTTATCAATAAATTATTTGCCCATATATTTCTTGTTGGTTGATTCTTATTATTCACCAAGAATTATTGTTTATTATTTTTAATCAGAATAAAATCAGAATCACTAGATCTGACTCAAAATCCCAGCCTCTTACTGATAATCATAATCAAAGCACGCATTAAATTCTTAATGATAAATTTTAGCATATTCCATGCACAAGCGAGACTATGGTGAGTCACGACAATATTGATTCACACGAGTGTGACTATATTTGAACAACTAATATGGAAAGGCGCGAAGAAAACTGTAAAGTGAAATATGTAAAATCGTCTTACTCCTATTACTTGCTGAAATATCGAAGTTTTGGAGTTTCTTGTTCTTGGTGTCAATGTATTAGTAAAAATATATTACGTAAAGCTGTACCAGATTGCGGTAATATAATATTGCTGTATAACTAGATATTCTGTATGTGGTGAGTGAATAAGGAGTTCTACACTGTGTGACTTTGTGTCTCACCGTTGTCATCAAACCCCAATTTAACACAAAAACAACAAAATGAATATAAAGAGGGAGCACAGTTTAACTGTAGGTTTTCTTAAATCATTTCTCACCTCAAGAAAGAGCTAAAGAATTTGAAAATTATAATCGAACTTCCATTTGGCCTTAATTATGAATTGAAGGTAAGAAAAGACTTGTATATTAATACTAAGTTAATGAACTGTATGTCCATTGCCAGCCTTGTGGCCATGAAAATTTTGATATCAATGACTCATGCTTGAAACTAAATAGCTAAAGTACGATGCATCCTATAAGGTGAGGCTATTCTATAGAATGTATTTTGCACAATCTAAATATTGAGCCAAGGGCAGCAATCGCAATAATAGTAAGAGAGAATAAATTTTAAGTTCATTTTTAACCCTAAAAGTAAATTAGTGAAACATAAAGTAATGGACAGTTGATAGGAACAATACACCTTTGAAGGTTACTAATAGCATTTATCAAACATATGAGATTCTAGTCTAGTGCAGAAGTGAATGATTTGACTGCAACCATAAAACAATCAAAAATGAAACGTAAAGGTTGGTACTTTCATATATCGAAACCTAGATATAGTAACTGAAGAGACAATCAGCTCTTCAAAATATCTATCAGTTAGGAAAAGAGTTCAAAGGTCATATCAATAATCCAAATTTATTAATTTCTCGTAGTGGGGGTTTTGCTCTCTTAAATTGAACTCTAGTTAGGTACGAGTATCAGCTTTATAGTCACTTTGATTTCATCAGTTTTGCGTTAGCTTGTAAGTATCCTATTTATTTAATGCAGTGCACTAACCTATTGCAACAAGTCTAATGGTCGAACCAAGTCGGATAATACTCTGGGAGATAATAGTTATTCTTGTTCTCAATCTAGTTACAATGTCATTTACCAATATCTTCAAAAAATTAGCATACGTTATCTGGTTATATTTATTTGGCGGCAAACGTTAGATTATAAAACTACATTGGGTCAACGGCGGAATGTTGGTTTTTAAAAGTCTATAAATAATCTCAAATATAAATAAAAAACTATTTCCCGCTCCAATGTAATACAATTACCAAATCTAGAATAGTTAAAACTAAAACCACTTCAGTGCTGCAAATATCTATTTATGCATCACCCCTCCTCTCTTTGGATTTTTCGGATAGGTTTTCTGGTGTATATTTGTTTTCTGCTAGACCTGGGAAAAACTAGGTCATCATGAGCGAAGCTAAAGAACATTCTTATGTTATATTTGAGCTGGAAGAGTAGTACACTTGCTCCTACCTTATGATAAGATCTAGACAATGGTTTGTTGATACATGGTATAAACTTACTATTTAATTTGAAGCTCTGAAAGACAACGACCCGGTATGACAAATATAATTAAGCAATGCATATGTTTGTTTCCCATTAATATAACTTATTTTTAGAATCTTTCTATATACCCTCTCATTAAAATCTGTTGCTTTGAATTACCATGAGTAAGGGAATGATGTTCAGTAGAAACCCAGCAATGAACATCTTAAACGGGATCAATTAAGTAATTTTTTCTTAGTTTATTTACTAAGCCAATTTTTATGCCTAAAATTTAGTTTTAGCCAAAGTTATCAAAAATTGGGGTATGGTACAGTAGCTACTATACGAGACAATACCCAGTTATGCGAAGTAAAATATTTTATATCATTTGTTTATTCCTAAATTGATATACTCTTGCTTGTGCTCACTTTAATTTTGACTTGTTTAGGAAGTACACAATTTCTAAAGAGCATCAGGGCTATAATCGCAGGTACATTTTTAGCATAATGTTTTTTTCTAATATTGTTTCAAAATATCCCTATTCGATAGAGCTCCAACTTTCTTATTGATTTTATGGCTTTGTTACATTACTCTAAGGTTATACCTTCTGTTCGTTATGTGAGAATCACTATTATTGAATGGTTTCAATGGTAAACTACACTCATCCACACTGTAGTTTTTTTTATCATTCCAAGCCAAATTTGAATTTTGCTTAACACTAGTTGATGCTTAGTAATTAAGTTTAATTTAACAATACCAAAGTTTATTAGAGTATTCATTCATCCATATTTTTACTCTTGTTTACGACAAGATTCTTAATATATTGCTACTATGATGTGCAACTGTTCTCTAAGCCAGAAGGTAAAAGAAGCAAAATCACTCTTTGAATCATTTTCATCTTAGAAAACAATTAAAATCGGAATAAGTGAACATTTAGTATTTAATTTATAGTATGTCAAATATAATAAGAATGATCTGTATACTGCAGATGTTCTGTTTGGTTTCTGAAGTGTTCAACCACCCAAAATATATTTTGAGAGCAACCATTCGTAGAAAAGGATACCGCTTTTCTACTTTATAAATTGATTCAATCAAAATATGCAGGGAAAACTCCGCAAAGTGCCCGCAATCAGAGCTTCGAGGTTCAAGTAACCAGAGAGTTAATAAAATTCTCGGAAGTTAAAACATGTAAAGAAAAACATAGAAATATCAATATAAGTCAAATATCTGAATGCATTTGCCAGGTCAGCACACCTCAAAGGGATTTGAAGACCGATTTCACAAAATTTTAAGATCTTTTAATCTAGCAAGTAGATTCTGAATGTTCAAAAAAAAACAAATTATTGAGGATATTAACATACAGGAAGAAGTTGATATGAATGGTATAATATCTATCGATACAGTATTTAAAGGAATCTCAAAGTTAAGGCACCAAAATCTATTAAATCACAAAAAGCGCCAAAGCACCTTAGAATGGTATATTCGGTAGACAGGTCCTGTTTCAAGCATATAATTCCTTTATGGCAATAAGGTCAGGCGCTTTTTTTCTTTCACTATGAGTAGAATGGTTTATATTGCAATAAGAACACTAATGTTAAGATTTTTTTGATCTTCACAGAAAACTTCATTTCCTCAATTTCAGTGATCAAAACTAACCCACTTGAAACTCCAATTACCAAGGATTAAACATCTGCTTCTTAACTTTTGCACACTATTTAATGTATCTATTTTCAAAATATTAAAAATTGTGTTAATAAACTCTCATCATTATCGTGCAATAAATCCGGAGAGTATGTTGACTAATGGGGTATTTTTAAAGGTATACGATAACCTAAACTTAAAAAATTAAGTATAATTAATTACAGTAGTAGATGTAAGCTCCATAGAACAAGTAGAAGAAAACGTTTTGTTCTTACTCTTTACTGTTTACTAGGTAGGATATATTCCATTCCATTTTGCTCACTGCCCTTGTTGTATTTTCTCCAATGATACTTCCTGGTTTGGACCGTGTGGTCAAATATGAGGTTCAACCAATCGAAGTTAATAAAGTAAAATGCTCTGACGTACAAAAACCGTATACCCTTAACTAAAAATCCATAAGAAAGTTTTAATACAACACCATCTACGTGATAATGCTGTTTGAGGGTACGAAGGCTATGAAATATTAAATGTAAGGTATGGACTTGTTTTGAAGTAGTCACGAAAGAAACAGATGTCCAAAATTAAAACTAATTACTATTAGAAACAAATGTGGTAATATTAAGATCCGTATTGTTAAGAATAGGTATAAAAGAAAACAAATTTATAAATTATAGGCAGTATACATTTCAAAAAAAATTCTGTAACATTCTTGGGAAACTAACTAATAGTATTAGCATTAGCTTTTTAGCTTCACATTTTGCTCATGAATATACAATCGGCTAAAAGGGTTTCAAGTCTCAAAATATGAATACGTGCGATTAGTTTTGACAAAGATGATGTTTAAGAGACAACCAAGATCTTCAATGACCAATCTTTAGATTGAAGTGAACATCAATGTCATGAGATGATAAACTGAAATCGCAAAATCAGTTGCAAAGCTGAACCTTGTATGAGAATTTTCTTGTCTCTGTATCATACGTTTGCATATTACTGTAAATAAAGCTAGTATGCTTAGTGCTGGATCAGCGCCATGTATAAATTTAGGCACAAAGTTAAGTGAATCACTACTTATTAAAAAACTGAAGAATGTTACATCTTGTCATAATGAGGCTTATGACTAGCTATTGTTAGAGACTTAATTTATATTAAATAATGAGTTTAGTTAAAATGGAAACACCAATATATTATTCTGGGAAATATATATGAATTAGAAAAGAAAGTATATATTGGGGTCGACTCCTCAGAGTATTATTGGAAGAAATACTTCTGTTAACTGACCAAAGCGGGAAGATAAGATTAAATTCTGCTCTATGTATTTAACCAATTGCCACAAATTCAAAGGATATGTTGAAAGAAGCTAGATCAAACTTAGCTGTTAGCCTTATTGAACAGACCGAAGTCTATAGGGGAAGGTTTCTTTTGTATCTTCTTTCATTTGCTGAATAAGAATGGATTTTGGGCAATTTGAGAAGTAATTCCCAAAAGACATCAAAATATCATAACCGAGAGAAGTTCATGAGAAGACTCCTGTGTAGTGTTTTTCTTGCAAATGCTTTGCTTTCCAAGTCTAAAGCACAAATTATTAGCGAACTAAGGGATGATCCCCAAATTTCACGTATATGCTTTTTCCAGGAAAACTCTAGAGCTAAGCATTACACTAATCGGGGAACAGGAACACTCAAATGAGACTAGGGCTAACTTTATTCTTGCTGATGAGGATTCAGGAGAAGAACCAAACTTTCCCCATGTTCTTGCATTTATTGACATAAGTATTTTATACTCAGTGTCTAACAGCAGCATCCAAGGAGATGTGTTTTTTTTAGCCGACGAAACCGAAAATACAGATGACCCCAATTGCCCTGATTTTTCCAATGTTGAAGGAGAAATAGTGTACGTGCAGAATAGCAGAAAATACTTTTTTAAAGAAAATACATGCAGTTTATACGACATGACAGAAGCAGCCATGGATGCCGAGATAAAGTTAATAATCATGTCTCACTATCTTTGTGAACAAAGTGTTTCAACAAATGATGACCACCCTTCACCATATGGAGAAAGCGCTGAGACTTTTTGTGATGAAAAAAGTGCAGACTTGAATGATGATCATGATTCTTTGATGCACGTGATATGGAACAAAGCACGCGTATCAGATGCCGTTCTAGTTCCCATTATCTTCGTTTCTTTGTCTCATGGTCTTGCTCTAGAAAAATGTTTTCTTCCTAATTCTCCTAGTGAGGATCTTTTAAGTTTAGAAGATGATCCTGAGGAGCTTATTCCAGGTTGTACTATAGATGTGACTCTAGCAGTAGAATTTGAGTTTGGGTCTCTGTATGAAATGGATGAGCCTGGTGCAATAAGTCTGCAGATAGTCGATCCTATACAGTACGACAATACAGATCCTCCTTTCTATTTGTCACCTAGTTTTCTGAAATACTTGCTGCCTGAGCTACCTGAAAAGTACGATATTTCGTTTATCAACGTGAGGAATGCAAATGATTTACCAACTGAAGATAACGATAACTATTTTTGTTTAGAAACTGGATATAGCCATAATAATCATTGTTTTATTGCAGACAAGAATGTAGGAAATAACTTAAAACAGGAGTTCTTCTTGAGAGATTATCTTCAACAAAATGAAAAGGAAGTTTTTTTGGAATACTTGTACATTTATTACCATAGGAGTACTTGTGTTGAATCAAGATATGATCCTGAGTGCTCGCAGCTCATTTTAAAACATCTTGGTATTTATAGTTACGAGGACGATGGAGCATGGGAACCCAAAGGTGAAAAGACTGACTATTATGACAAGTTTTTTGGTAACTCATATGAACCAATTCTAGAAGCGCAGTTGTCAATGAACTCTCTATTATACTATAAATCAAGCAGTGAGAGTTCTATAGACGCAACAGAGTTTCTTGATATAATTTGCAAAGCTACAATAGAGGAAGAGAATTGCAATGCACAGACTGATCGTGGACAAGAGGTTGTTGATCTGTGCTACGATTGCCAAGATGTTACAAAATTTGCGAAAGAACTGTCATTGTTGTCACCAGAAGACTCTATACTTATTGTTTATCCGGATAATGCTACCCCAGAGACATCGAATACGCCTTTGTTTCTTCTTATAACTAGTTTCGCTGGATTGTTGCTCTGGTATGTGAAATCCGGCAGCAAGCAAGGGAATACACCGAATTTCAACGAGGATGGTGTTTTTGAACCAATTGGGGGTAATAATAAAAAATTTGACTTGAAAGAGGAATATGCTTTTGACGACCGAATAGAACTTTCGTAGTTCTAGGTTGTCAAAATGATTCTCCGAGGAACTAACTATTATCTATAAAGAGCCAGTATGATGTTAAGATGTGACAACGAAAACCTTTTTGAAGTAACACCAGTCGACATGACTTTATGCAGTTTCCTATAGCAGAACTTATTCGCTGGATTCAAGTTGGTGAATATCATAGCTTTGGTGCTTCTGTGAGCTACGCTCTTTTTTGTGCAGTAGACTGAAGTTTTCTATTCTTATTAATTTCGTGTGAAGTATTCTTTTGATGGGACTCTTTTTTAATTAAAGACGATATGTTTGCTAATGCAAATTAATTGTATTGTTGGGGTGAAAAAAATGTAGAATAGATGCAATGAGACTTATTCTGGTTAAAAGTGTCAAGTGTTTGTCTTTAGAAGAAAGTATTGGTGTATATACTTTTGGTCTTAGCCATAACATGCTGTAGAAATGAAACTTGATAGAAAATGTTCATAATCTTCAGCCATATATGGCGGTGTCCCTTATCGAGACGACTGGTGCAGCTCTTACTTAAGAAAGGTCTCTCTAGCCTTTATACTGCGACAGCCCGCTTTTCCCTCTAGATAAATAACATTCTTTATAAATATATTCCACGGTTTCTAAGTTAACATTAGGAAATTGATGGTAAGCTCTCAATGGGTGCTAGTTAATGTTCTAGAACTCTACTGAACATACTTGAACCCATTTAGGTGACATAATAAGCCCAATCACTTGCTTTCCTACTTTTTTTTGGTAAGTAGGAGTATATTCTGCTTTATAGGAATCTATATTTGCAAGTTTGTTCCTAAGTTGAAAGTTGCTTTTATGGTATTTTAGGTTAAAACTACACTTCCTAGTTTCCTTAAAAGTAGGTTATAATGCATTCACTGCCGTGTAACCTCAAAGTTTAATTGAAAAACTCAAATCAAAAGTTCTGGTATTTTACTCAATAAGAACACTGGTCTGCAAAAAATAAATCTGTATACAACCCGGAGGAATTATAGTACATTCTTGAATGAAAGCCTTTGCTAGGGCCAAAATCGTAGGACTTAAATCTTCCAGTGATGTTAAATTTTTCAAATGATGAGTTGCTGCAATAGGCAGTTAACCTTGAGTGCTACATTATATAATGTTACCAATCGTAGATACCCCACTCATAAAAGCACTAGAAAAAGGTCATACACTACCAATGTTTGATGGAAAATACTTCGAGACTTTGGAGAGAGCTGTGACCTCCTCACTAAGCTCAAGGAGAAAAGGGACTGAGCCAACAGAGTTGTTGGAAAGAATTAACGAAAAACAAGTTGAGCTAAAAGAAGATGATGAAAAGCAAGTGCTTGCAAATTATTAAAGTTCAATTTTATGGTTGTGCCACCACTCTTAACACATTGTTAGGAAGCATAGAATATAAAGCTTCTCTCATTTTAGAACTCTTTTGTTACAAGGTTTTCAACTTTTACACCTCAGAAGCTAATTAAAGTGACCTCACTTCGTAAACTCAGAAAATATTCGCTAATTACACATGTAATAACTCTTTCTATCTCTAAGATAATTGTTGTAGTAAGTCTTTGGTTTTCTAGAGAAATTCTAAGTAAGTTAGTTCCTCTGTCCTAAACAGTCAATAGTACTGAAGACTGCAAGTTACTCACTAGCAAGCACAACATCCTCTTCTTCCTCTGTACTGTTCTTTTTAGCACATGTCTTCATTAAAGCATCTCTGTGAATATTTAACTTCGAAAATCCCAATACTTTGGTGAACATGTCGGCCTGCAACTCATTAGTGTTTTTCTAACTAAGATTAATCTTTCCCATGTTAATCAACTCTTGCACAACATGAAACTTTAACTCAATGTGCTTGGTTCTGTCAAGACTTATTTTGGAGCTTCCAATTAAGATTGCTCCCATGTTGTCATTGTAAACATTGATTGGCTTCGTGTACTCCAACTCAAGAAACTCTAGAACATTAGCGATGTACCTGAGTGGTTTGGTAGCTTCTGCAATTCCAATGTACTCTGCCTCCGTAGATGACATTGCTGTTAACGGTTCCAACTTAGATCTGTACAAAATGGGTGCATTGTTAACCTTGATCAAGTAGCCGTAAACTGATTTCTTCTTAGGTCCCATTGCAAATGATGCATCAACCTCCATTTCAAGCTTTAGGACGTCCTTACTATTGGTTTTGTAACACAGGCTCAAGTTCTTTGTGTCTACCAAGTACTTCATCACACGTCTAACTAGCTTCAAATCAGTCGTCGTAGCACATGAAGTTCTTCTACTCATTGCATGAACAGCAAAACAAATGTCAGGTCTAGTTCCTAAAGCAATGTGCAGCAAGCTTCCTAGAACCGATTGAAAAGGTCTAAGATCTGCTAGTTTTTTGCCTGAGGCATTCTCTAACTTAAGATTCTCTTGTAGTGGTACTTTAACACTCCTCTTCTCAAGATCAACTACCGCTTCAACTTTCTCAATCTTCATTGGTTGATGAACATGAATGCCTTCTCTAGTGTATTTCAACACGAGTCGAAAAAACATCCTTGGATTTAACTCTTTTCTTACCTCAAATCGTTGTTCCACCTGTTGCTCAAACTCATCCAACTGCAAATTATTCTTTCCAATGTGTAGGATGTCATCAACAAACAAACACAAAAACATTTTGTTTCGTTGGTACAGACATGGATCTACAGGGCAATTGACAAACCCAAGTTTTTTTAGAAACTCATCAATGCGAACATTCCAATTCCTAGGTAAACTTCGAAGGCCATAGGTTGAGAATGTAGTTCTCCAACAGTTGCTGTCATAATTCTTAGGATGTTCAGCAGGGAGTCTTAAGTAAATCTCTTTCTCAGACTTTCCGTAGAGGTAAGCATTTTTCACATCCAAACTTCTGATCTTCCAACCCTTCGATGCAGCAACTGAGATCAACAACCTTACAATCTCCAAATGACCTGTTGGGGCGTAGTTGTCTTCATCGTCAGCAGGTTTCACCAGATCACCTCTTACTGCAAGTGTAACTTTCTTTCTCCCACTGTCTTTGATGGTGAACAGCTCTTTCAATGGCAATGGTTTCACACCGACAGGAACATCTCGCAACTGGACAATATCAAACTCGCCGATGCATTCCAAACTTTCAACTTCTTGGTTGTACGCTTTTAACCATTCAGTTGCATCTTTTCTTCCAGTGATTTGCGCAAAATTTTTAGGAGGAAGCTGTTCAAGAGCCTTAGCAGTAAATCCAACAGCATTGCGAACCCGTTTCCCTTCAACTACGTTACCTGCATCAATTTCTGACCATCTAGGCCCAATTGGCACACTCTGAGGCGTTAATTCATTAGTTGATTAGTGTGTTTCACTTTCCTCTTCTTCTTGAAGTGCACCAGTCTCGGCATCCACATCATTTGGCTCAATTAAGCTAAATTCCGTATGCGTTTTTCCTGAAACTGCTTCATTTTCGATGACCCGTTTGAAAAACCGACCAGACCGTGCAGTTCCTACTTTCTTAGTGTCTAGCCAGTAGACCAAGTACTCCCTGCCCTTGTAACCCAAGAAGATTGCCTTTCTTCCTTTCATTTTACCTTTCTTCTGCTGTTTTCCAGATCTAGCTGCACCCAATCTTCCAAACTCAAAGAGATGATCAACTTGAGGTTTTCGTAGGTACATTAACTCAAAAGGGGCCTTCGCTTCCGGAGTTAAACGAGAAAATTGTCTGTTGTGCAAGTAAGTAAAACAATTAGCAGCGTAAGGCCAGTAATCAGCTGTCAATCCAGAGTCAATGAGAAGCACTTTGTAGCCATCCTGCAATGTGCGATTCCAACGTTCCACTGTCCCATTCGCCGAGGGATGGTACATTGGTGAGACATCATGAACTACTCCCAGGTTCTCAAATTCTTCCTTCAGTGATGAGTTAACAAACTCATTTCCTTGATCCGTCTTAAAGTTGATCAGCTTCCTAGATGTCAAATTGTTCATTTTCTTCAACCAAGCCTTAATCACCTCAGTTACTTGTGATTTCTTGCAAATGCAAAACGTACACGTATACTTAGTGTAGTCATCAACAAGAGTTAGCATGAATCTAAACCCACCTTTTCCGGTTGGCAACGGTCCAACAAGATCTGCATGAACTTTTTCAAATCTTCTAGTTGCTTTGAACTTGTGCACTTTTGTCGTACAAGGGATCATCTTTTCAGACAACTTTCCTAAGTCACACTCTAAGCATTGATTCCATTTCTTGAACGTTTCTTTTGGAAGTCCATCAACCAATCCATGCTTCTGCATCTCCATCATTGTCTGGTAAGATGGATGTCCAAGCTTACGATGCCACTCCATGGTTGCGTCAGGTGTCGACCCTAGCTTCACAACATTAGTTTTGACTGTAAATGACAACCAGTACAACTTGTTTTGACCTCTTTTAGCAACCAACTTATGGGTTTTTGTTTCATCAACAATCTCAGCTCAATCCTTCACAAACATAGTGGACCAACCCTTGTCTGCTAACAAGCCTGTGGAAACAACCATGTTTTGGTTTAAGTTCTCATCGAAAGCAACATTTTTATGTCTTACACTCAATCCAGTTTCTGTTAATCCTACAAAGTCTCCAATGTAATTTACAAGAACAAATCCTGACAACGTCTCAACAACTAAAGGTTCTTTAAGGCGTCTTAAGTTTGTCATTAGCTCTTTTCTTCAGTACACATGAAGAGTAGCACCAGAATCTAATCAAAAATGGATTTCATTTGACTTCTGAGTACCACCATGAGCTCCAATTAAGCAAATCTCTGTTTTTTCGTATAGGCCTAAACCACTAAGATCATCCGCTTCTTTAGTGGAACAAGCTTTCTTCACTTGTTCCTTTTTCTTGTTAGGGCAGTTGAAACTTTTGTGGCCAGTTTTCTTAAAGTTCCAGCAACATGGACATCTAAACTTGAGATGACCTTCTTTCTTACAAATCGGGCACTTTTTCTTCTTAATGCTTTGCTTAACTGGAGCAGCACTTGTAACTTGCGCCTTCAACACAGCTCTAGTGTCACGCAGACTACTCAACACAGTAGCTCTTTGCATTACTTTAACCAAAATTTTTTTCATGTCGTAAGAATTGTCATCACTCCTGAACATCTTTTCTGTACGAATGTTCAACACTAGTTCATTAAACTCTGCTGGTAGCAAGGAAAACAACTTCAAAGCCTGTTGAGAGTTCGAAACACTCCCCCCTGCCTGCTTCAGTTTCTTAACAGCAACCTTAAATTTGGTTACTGTCAGAAGAACATCTGGTCCAGCCTCAAGTTGCTCTAACTCACGCTCAGCTTCTTGCAGTTTTACCTCCTCGGAAGTTACACAAACCAACTGAAGTTCTTTCCAAGCCTCTTGAACACTTTCAAACATTAAACAAAGATCTTCTAAATCTCCCCCAACACACCTTACTAGGTCACTAAACGCTCTAGCTGCCTGTCTCTCAAACTTTTCAAACTCTTTGGGATCTTCTGGTACAGTTCTGGCACCAGTCACAGTCCCCCAAGTTGCCGTAAGACTAAAGTGCAGCTTCATCTTCTTCGCCCACGTGGCGTAGTTTTTGGCGTCTGTGAGTTTTGACGGTAGTTCAACTTTTTGAGACAGTTCCATGTATTTCTGCGTTTCGTTTAGGCTCTTAACCTGCTGTAGTAAGTCTTTGGTTTTCTAGAGAAATGTTTAGTCAGTTAGTTACTCTGTCCTAAACAGCCAAAAGTACTGAAAACTACAGGTTACTCACTAGCAACCACAACAAGAATGTTAATTACAGCTTACTTTAGCATATGTTTTAAGTAGTAGCTGTAGAGCTCGATATCTGAGCAACTGTCGTTTTCTTCATCAGAAAATTCGAATAGGTTATTAGAAAACTATTTCCATTCATAGCACTGTCCATTCTTAAGTATTAACATAGGTTGTTGTTTTTTTCCTTTATGATTAAATTGTTTGTAGTAGCAGAGCATTGTGAATGGACTATTTCAGCATTTTTTCAAGCCATAAAATGAAAATTTAAGTTAGATAAGGTTACAAGTTTCTGTGCCTTTCTGCAGCGCTTCTTCATCTTTTGGTTCCAACTGAAGCAATTTTTCATGATGCAGTAGTCTCATTAGTACGAATGATACATCTAATCCATCAAAACAAAAAGAAAGTGCACAATTTCAAGCTCCGAGGCATTATTGTTGAATAGCTCGTTTATCTTCCTAAAACATTATTAAATATTGAGTCTGGTTCTGATCAGAATACACCACATACCTACGTAAACCAATAATAAATACTAACCTTCAACAATTATCCGATCACATCGACTCTTAACTCTCTCATTCAAATGGCAAGCTCAGAGATTCAGTGTCTAGGGTAACATTTCCCAAGATAAGTTAGTAACCCTGAGACATTATCCAAAGGATTTTATATCGAGAACAAATTTGAATTCTCAAGCTCATGGAGGAGTGGACATTTCGCTCATTCCAGCCACTTCTCGCTAGCCTTTATTAGTGGTGATTTAGAGTGATAAAAGTTTTTGATTGAGGATTTGAGGATATTTAGAATCAAACTCACTCTAGGAAAAGTTTTCAAGTTTGGAGAAAATTAAGTCATGAACCTCAGACTTCCCAAAGATCTTCACGAACACTTAAGAGTTTCTCAACTAATTCCCCATTAAACATTATGTGAAGGATCGCCTAGTTTTTGACCAAAACCCTTAAGACTAGGACTCAGACCCCATTGAAAATTTAGTTCTGCCTCCTAGTTCGGAGAAAAGAGAATTACGCATTATTAGTATTCTAATAACGCAAGAGAAGACTCATAGAATGGGCATGTTATTTTCTGCGCCGGTGTCAACCAAAACTGCCTACAGTGGTCCTCAAAACAATGATCAGGAACAGCACTTGAGGAAAGGCACTTCATTTCGCCTAAATTCTTGGAACCCAGCGAAGAAAGATCCTTCCTGCTAAATTTTAAACCCAAACGACCATCTTGACAAACTTTTAAATGCACTCATCAGTTCAGTAAACCTGCAGCTGTTCCTTCAAGGTTATTCAAACTTTATACATCTATTGATGCCAAGGAAATGTAAAGTATTTCTTCAAAGAAAATCTTTTTAAGCTTAATTGAGCAGGCCATCTTTTTTAAACTAATCTCAACCTCTTCAGACCCTCTACACCAGCACGCATTAGCTTTTTCTCTTCAGATGCAGAAAGCCCCTCAATAACTCAGTGATGAGAGTGACAACATATGTCTTTCTTGCTACTACAGAAACCTTGGTAAGCATCATCAAAGCTTACTACAGCCATTGAGCAAAGATACTGATTTTTGTCGCCCATGAAGAAAGCTTTAAGGTCTTGGTAGCCGTAAATGCGTTAAGGAATTATCCACACCACAATGAGTTAACATCAAATTCGCTGTTTCCAAGTTCCCATCATATATAAAAATTCTTTACACCGAAGCGGTTAACTAGTAAACATCTTTGTGGACACATTTGCCCACTAACCCTTTTCTAACTCCATTAAGCTAAAATTTAAGAGGTTCAAATCTGCGAATTTCTAACATTATGCATATATCTCCATATCAACCTCAAGAGTCCCTCTTAGATGTGTATATGGTTAAGAGAATTCAGGAGCTTTAATAGAGGAATGTTTGGGTTTGAGCATCTTCAAAAAAGATAAAAAAAATTCTGGGATCCAAGAATTTTGGTGAAATCGAGTGGATTTTATTAAATGTAGTTTTTATTAGTATATCAGTGACCGCATTGGCACATGTTTAATGACACTGTCTAGGAAACATCATTCGCCGTAAAGTGGCTGTTGCAGAGTCATATGATCATTTTCATTAAGTTTGTGAACCTTCTAAATAATGAATCCCACGTCTTTACTTTGTATGGTCTACAACATCACACTAAGAGCCTTAAACAGATAATTCTGTTAAAGTTCTTGATAACTTACTAGATGGCTTTGAAGGAATTAGAGTATTTGTTCTCAGTTTCTAAGAACTTTTTATTCTCATGGTAGATGATAGGCCATCCTTTCTGCTTTTAAAACTCTGCCAGCTAATGTAGGTTGACACTATGTAAAAAGTGAACTTTATTTGTGGAATCATACATGCCAAGGAAATGGATATGCTCAAGATTCTAAACTACCGCATGTTATGAACTAGGGAATGGCAAGGAACATCATACGCGAGCAGTCAACTGGGGAGAGTTAAGTGACCCTTACAGTCTAGTTTTTAAAAGTATCACCAACACCTTCAATTTTCGCAAAAAGTTCGCGGAAATCTGAAAGCTGGTTAGAATTTCATGCAATATTCTCAAAGTCCATTTTAAATGTCAATGAAGAATCTGAGCGGGACATTTAGTTATGATAAATACCTTTCCTTGTTTTCTTCCTTTTACTAAAAACCTATACATTTTCCAATAAGCTGTGGCTTTTGTTGTGCCTAGGAAACTTTTTTGTTAAGAGTTGTTAACAGCTGCCGACTGCTGGCTGTAAAACTATGATAAGAGCAGAGTATTGTAAGAATTTACTATAGCTGAAACTTTATAACACTTTATATCTTCAAGATGCGCAATGGCTTTTTAATATTTCTTTCCTTCTCCTAGTCTACGTAACTTAGCTTGCCAACCAAGAGTCTATGAGCTTTACAAAAGTTTGTTGTCTGAAAATATACTTGTGCACTGACCTTTAATGAAACCCCAAAGGTCTCTTCATTTATGGGCTTATTGTGGCATAAATGTTTAACTTTCATTTTCTTCAATACTATTGGAACAAATGTGGAATCCTTTCTACGATAATTGTTGGATAAATACAAGTGTATTAACTGTTTGACTTGTCAAACCAAAGGCGATATAAAACAATTTGAGAAGCTGCATATAATGTTTTAATGTTCAACAGTTATCCTTGCTGAGTGAACGAAACTCTTATTTCACATGCTAAATGTTGAAAGTTTCCATCCACAAGAGGATACTGTAACATGGTAGATTAGATCCTTAATTGATGCTATTGATCAACTAGATATCAGCCTTTCTACGTTTTTTTCATTTTACCTGAAATTTTTCAGTGCGTAATTTAGTTGGTGCTCCTCCCAATATTTTAAAGGTAAAATTTGCACAATAAATATGGTAAGTATATCACAGACACAAAACCTTGAAGAAAAGGCAAGAAATTCCCCAAAGATTAGGAATAGAAATAAAATTTGAGTAAAGCAACAACCCTTACTTAAAGTCTTGAGTGATTGGTCAAGTTTCTAAACCCGTACGATAAGTTAGTGGATAGAATATTAAGAACAAGGTCATTCTTCAATTAAAAACCACAAGAATGGTAGTTGCCACACAGCATTTGGATCTACTGCACAAACTTGCTGTATAATATTATGCATATTCATGCCCAAAAAATGATAGATAAGACTGAAATATATCTACCTTCTTAGAAGGAGCTGATATTTTACATTGTTTGTTCGAATTCCTAATGAAAGTCTAGATTTGGGGAGCTGGCAACCAGTGGAAAAGAGATAACCTATATACCAGGAAAATTCTCAGAATCTATTACAAACTTAGTTGCGTTACAGCTTCAAGAGCACTAATGAGAAAACTTTACCTGTAGAATGTTGGAACAAAATTCTTGAATTTTGTAAATATTCAAATAATTCTAATTAGATTCTTGATTATCAACAAAAATATGGGATTTTGGCTCGTAGAGAATGAATCTGAGTTTAGTTCCATCATCATCTCATTATAATATTGGATCTAATGTTACAAAAAGGTTTAATTTACTCTCGCACAATATGTAAACTTTCATAAAATTATCCCATGGCCCGGAACCAAAGCGGCAGTACTGTATAGTTGAGTCAGGTGACCTATTCCTGCAGGTGTTGAGGTTGTGCAAAAATAATACAATATTTTTTTTGCATCATTTGTAGAAAGACCATGTAGGTCAATTTTGCACTGATTATCAATAAAAAATATCACCAATAGCTTTGTTGACAAAGTATGAATGGATCAAATCTGACCCCTATTCCTAATCGTCTGGCATTTTTATCATTTTCTACTAAGAAACTTAAACACAATGCCGTATTACCACGTAAAGCTAGATACGAAGGTCAAAATAGAAAGCTCTGGGTACAGCACTGACCAAGACCATGAAAGGAACAAAGGTGCTGCTGTTTGATATTGATGATACCTTATATAAAGATTCATCTGGGTTCACTAAACATAGAAACGGAGATGTAGCTGTTGAGTTCATGCAGAAGCATCTCGGATTCACAGAAAGAGATGAAGCAAGGACTCTTAGAGAAGCCTATTTTGAAAAATACCATTCCACTTTCAAATCACTCTCTGTCGCCGACAAGGAAGGAAAGCTACCAAAGTATACTTATTATATATTTTATATTTCAGTGGATATCAGTTTAGAACAGAAGAAGATCAAATGAAGCTAGGTAAGTATTGGGCTGAGAATTCAGACTTTTCTTTGCTTCAAGATGAAAAGCACATACAAAAACTTCAGGAATATCTAGAAAAGATCAAGAGCATTCCTTCTTTGGCCATTGTCGCCTTTACAAATGGCCCTAGAGAATATGCTTTGAAGGTGCTTGAAGTAACTGCTACTTCCCACTTTATACATAGGTGCTCCGAATTGATAAATTCTTCCCCAAAGACAAAGTTTTTGCAGTTGAAGACTTGAAACCATTTTGCAAACCTGAAAAAGAAAGTTTTGACCTCGTATTCTCGAAGTTAACGGAGACCTCTGACAAAAAATACGAGTTTTCAGAATGCATGCTAATTGAAGATTCTGTCAAGAATATAGAAACCGCAAAAATTCTTGGCCTTCAAACAGTGCTGATAGATGAACATGGTAAACATAGTTGTAAAGAAGCAAATTACACGTTTGAAACAGTCACTGATTTTCTAGATACCTTTGTATCCTCGGTCATTGAATAAGACGTTGTAATAAGTCCCTTAGACAATTTTATTCATGGCTATTGCTTCTTAAATCGTTTCTAATTTTCAGGTTTAGCCAAAAAATATTTCTTCTTGAACGATGAGAGTTCTTCTTCAGAAAGATTCATCTCAGCTCCTTTCTTAACCTACAAGATTAGCAAAAAAGAATACTGGTTACCATCTCCTTAGCAGATATTTCAGGATTAGAATCTATAATTTCAAAAATTCTTTGAAAACTGCTTTGTTTTATGTACGATTTAGTTTCATCATCTTCCAATGTTCGCGCTCTAAAGAGTAAATTACTCGCATTTAACCCAGGCTCCGGGGAAATTACGGGTTTGACGTGTAATTGATTCATTCTTGCTTCTAAATTTTTGTTCTCTTCACGTTCATCATCTTGTGAAGTATTGGAAAAGCCTCTAACCCATCCTGTTCGATGGAGATGAAGTATGTTTCTCTTTATAAGTTTGTTCATTCTTGACTTCAAAATACAATGTTGTATTACTATAGATTTTTGCTATTCTTTTAATTCCTGAATAGTTTTGTCTTATTACACCTGTGAAAATAGATTTCTTGATGAAATGCGAGGGAAAAGAAAGGGAAAGCGACCGCGAAAGCGTAAAATATCACGGCCTATTATAGCTGATGGTTTTTTAGAAGCATTGAATGAGCAAAGACGGAAGGAAAGGAGTAGAGTTGAAGCAGCTCAACCCAGTTCCGCCCCAGCAGTTGTTCAACACTCACTTACCTTCACTTTCAAAAACAAGAAAAAACAGATCAAAGAAAATAAAGCTTCATCCATGGAAGAAAGTTGCAAATATTCTCTTTCTGGATCTATGAACAGACTAGTCGCAAAGGCCAATTTGATCAACAACGTACATGAAACGATTAGAAATAAGAATTTACTGACGATAGCACGACTTCGTTGCATAGTGAGAGGAATGAAACCAAAACAACCAAATAATATTTTTGGCTTTCATGATTGTGTCGCCTCTTCATCTCACAAACTTCATATATTTCCCCTTGAGCACAATAGCAAAGGCAGCTTCATTGTTTGGAGACAAGATTTCGGTGCACATTTTCGAATTATAATCCCTGGTCGCAAAATGGTACAATAGTTCTGTTTTTATTATGATTCAGTTGATGTATTTTGCACTGAGAAAATGCCCTGTTCTAATTGATGGTTACCAGCATGCTGATGGTGAGTTTGTTTTTCATTATGTGACTTCTACTCAAAGTTACATTTCTGAAACTTTCTTAATTAGAGAAACAAGTTTAGTTGATAGCCTAGAGGTATTATTCCTGTTTTATTTATACCCCTTAGATATCTCGCCATAGCTCCCACGAAGTTCCTATTCTTTTTAAATCCAAATCCCTAAGCCCTTTTGAACAAATCTATGCATCCAGAAAAGATAAAAGCAAATTTTGCATTAGAGCGAAAGAACTTCTAATGCTTGATCCACAGCAAACGCGATTCAAAAGAAACTCAGACTTCCTCTCACAAGAATATATTAACTCTTCTTTGGTGGCAGGATTGCGAAATGGAAGTCTTCAGCGCCTAGATGACCGATCTGCTCAGAGCGTTACACTGTTCAAGCCATTAAAACCCTCGCCGCTCTTTTGGATTCGGCATTTATACACGCAGCCAGTTTCTCAATATGTACTTACTGGAAGTTTATCTAGCTTCAATCTGCTTGATCTAAGGTATCCAAGAAAGCCGCTCTACTGTGCTCAGCAGTATGACGTTTCATCAAGCCATAAATTCTGTGAAGCTGGTGTAAATGAAAAGGAAAATGTTTTTCTTTCATTTTCAAGGGATCTACGCTTATGTTTTTACCATCTTAGTTCTGGGTGTTTGCTGGAGGAAATCCCTTTAGACATCGGGGATGTTTGGACAAAGATAATTGCAACCGATTTTAAAAGCATCCTGATTCAAAACGCAAATTGTGTGGTTGCAAATTTTGTGTCTCAAAGTCGCTTTTGAAAATAATCAAGTGCTTTATTCTATTGGTTCTCGTTTTTATGAGTTATTCTTCATGGTCGTCATTTATTCGTTACAAGGGTTTTTTCAAAAGGCTCTTCATGACAGGAGTAGTATCAAGAGTGTGATGAAGATATATTCGGTGCTATTTTTTCTGTGTGTTTTCTCTAAGGCAAATTCTTCAATATTCCCGAATTCGCCTGAGGAGTTTCAAACTTGTGTGGCGACACATCGCTGTCCAAGAGCGTACACAAAATTTAATGAGACCTCTAATGATCTGAGTTTTGAGTCGGCCGCGTTTATTAATGGAA
Source organism: Labyrinthula sp. Ha (assembly GCA_015227615.1). Lineage (NCBI taxonomy): Eukaryota > Bigyra > Labyrinthulida > Labyrinthulaceae > Labyrinthula > Labyrinthula sp. Ha. The sequence continues at coordinate 2,035,696 of JAALGZ010000007.1, forward strand.
ACAGGAACTCTGCCGGGCTCTATGCAGACTTTCAGAACTGGAAACAGGGCTCAAAGGGATGGTCAACCCTTCTAGATCATTCCCATCTCTATGGTGCTATAAAGGCTTCGAATGTTAATATTTCGAGTTTTGACTACCCACTACTTCCTGAACTCTATGTTAAAGTTAATGAAACAATTGTTTTTAATACAAGCAACTTTTCTGCCTATGTGGATACTAGCTGCATCACCTATAATGGGTCTCTCTTTGTTAGTTCATCTGGTGTTGAGGTCGCAGTCTTTAATTTTATTGCCATCACTTTGGAAGGGGATGTTAGCTTAGTCGGTGATCGTCCAATCTCCCTACTCTCCCGGACAAGTATTAGAATTAATACTTCACTAAGTGCTGCTCCAGCAACTCTGGGTGGTTTTAATGCTGGGCAAGATATCAGTTTTTATAATGAATGGGGACCAGATGCCGCTGCTTTTCGGGTTGTAATGCTGACTTTGAAGATACAAGGCCCTTCCCAGAAGAACCGTGCTATTGAAGTTCAACAGGTAAAGGTTCTTGTGACTGATGGGGAAACAGCGAGAGGTTCGTTTTCATTGTGTTTTAAGCAACATCAAACCGTGCCCATTTACCCCGACGATTCAGTTTCACAAGTGCAACGAGTCTTGAACGAGTTTGAACACGTTATTGGACGTGTTGCAGTTACAAAGCCTCCTAATGAACTGAGGATATCAGGACTATGGCTCATTAGTTTTATGACATATATTGGAAATCCCCCACAATTTGAGGTGTGCGAAAATAAGATGCAAGGAATAGAGGCTGGAGTGAATGTGACAACTCTGCAGGAAGGCTACGAAATACAAGGTTATTTCAGGTTGGGGATTAATGGAAGTTGGACAGGTAAGATTGAACACAACGCTTCCAGCCTAGAGCTGAGAAATGTGCTGCTATTATCTTTTCAGCAGCAACTCATTGAAGCAGATGTACAGCGTTATGGAATAGATTCAGAATTTTGTGCTTCTGGATTGTGTCAATACAGCAGAGGGCCATCTGGTGAGTACCAGTGGATCCTCACTCTTAAGTTTAGTTCTGAGTTTCTTACCTCGAATAATTCTGTTCCTCGTTTTATGGAGCTTGCAGTTCAGAATCACACTGGTCAACTTGAATTTGCTTCGTTCTTGTGCAAGAGTTTTTTCAATGAGAATTTAGTGTCCTTGGCCATTCTTCCTGGTCATCATTTTGAGCACAGTAGAAGTTTCTATAGTTTATCCTCTCTTATTCGGTCAAAACTAAATGTTCGCGTGAATAATGTTTTAAGCCGTAGTTTTCTCTTGTATAAAGAAGCTACAAGGGTATCAAGAAACATTTCACCTCTTACGTACCAGAATGCTTCACATGTAAGGCAAAATCTTATTGATAGATTCACAAGCAATGAAATAGTATACTCTTTTGTTACTACGTCAAGCGCTGGTGTCTTCCCTAAACAGGTAGTTTATCATAGTTGTGGTAGCATTGACCCATTTATTGGAGGCTCTGGTGGCGAAATTGGAGTTTCAGACATACTTAGAGAAGCTGTCTTATATCCAAAGGCAATAGCAAAAGGGGGAAAAGGAGGCGGTGTCATCTCGTTAATAGCCGAGATTGATATTATAATTGATAAAGCATCTTCTCTTAATGTTTCAGGTGAGCATGGATTTGCTGGAGTCTTGGATGGTGGAGATGGACAGTCTGGACGCTTGGTTCTTCAGGCTGGGGGGTCAGTATTGTTACCACAAGGTATGTTTGTTGATTTAGTGAGTGATGACCATCAAGCTATAAATAAACGCCAAGCTGTTCTTTTTGTTGTATCCCATACATTTTCAGTTGTTGGGGTAGACATAATTGAGAAGTTCAAAGATAAAATATGTGTATCATCAGTTGCAGGTCCCAATATATTTTACCAACTTGTACCAGGTGGTACTGGATTTCCCCCTGATGGGGCTTCATGTCTTCGAGCTGTAGCTTCCCCTTCGCAATTACTGGTTAACAAGGTGATTAAATCAGAATTCTTTCCGTTTCTCGGCCCCATTTTTGAATTCAAACAGCGTGCCAAGATTACCACCGTTAAGTTTTTTTCAAAAGTGGAGGTTTTAGACGAGTTACAAAGTTATCATACTGCAAAGACTACGCTCAGTTTCGGACTATACAATTCAGAAGCAGAAGATTTGATTGTCATTGGTGGAGAAATTGTTGGGGAGCAGTTATACATTGGACACGACTTTAAGCCAACCCAAAGAGATGGTTTTAAGAAAATGCCAACCGTAATTGATCTAAGCAAATGGCATGAGTTTGAATTTTGGATATATCCTAATCAGTCTTTCTTTGATTTTCTGCTTGATGGAGTACTGATTAATGGGAATGTAAGGTTCAATTCTAGTAGTAAGTTTGACGGAATTGGATTTTTTATATACCACAATACACAACTCCTATTGGATAATATTTTTGTTGGGGAGCATGAGGGCATAAGGTTTCGTTGTCCATTTACCCCCTCCACTATGAAGATTCCACTCAGCACTCATTTAGTCAGAGAAGTACGCGAGGTGGAACAATATTTTGAGAACTTTACCGAACACAGGGAGTTCTTTGATGACGTTGCAAATAATCCCCAGGAAATTGAGTCTTTGATTCCTAATACATATCATCCAAATCATATTAGTGAGAGGGAATATTTTGCATATCTCAATGAAACGGGCATTCTAGAGTCATCTGGACTAGAACAACGTTATTTTGACGATGAAACTAGGAGGCCGAAGTCAAGTGTAGCTCCTAATACATCTTGTATGGAAACTTTGTGTATAGTAGAAGTCACAGATTCTGACATATTCGAGAGAAATGTGTCATCACGAAAAGAATTTATATGGCTTGGTGCGGTTCTTGACAGGGGTCTCGAATTGTTGGAACTTAAAGAAATTCTTAAACAAAATAATAGTTTACACAGAATTGGTGGCATAGGTGTTTGTGCGTCTGATGACGCAATAATCTTTCGCTCAGAAGGGTTGTTGCTAAATTTTGTTAATCTTTCTTATACAGGAGGTGTCCCCTCTACAGATATTGTATTAAACACTGGCTTCAATAAAAGTAGCAGCTGGGAAGGCTCGGATGTAAAATTGCGAAGATACAAATTAAGTCTATTTGGGTTATGGAGCAACGAACTTCTTTTTGCTAGTCAGCCCCAGATTGTGTTCAATAATAACCACTTTGTGCTATGGATGCTTGTAACTGATGCCTTCACTCAGTACCTTAATGGGTCTACCGAGCTTCATCTTGGAACAGTAGGGGTTGCTAGTGCGTCTTCTTTTCTAGGTTCATATACTTTTCGCAGTACTTTCTTACCTAAAGGTAACTATACGTTTGATCATACTCTGCGCCAATTTGGGAATGACACCTTCTTTATTTTTAAGTACCACACAACAGTAGATTATATTCTCCCTGATAGAGTAATGCAACCTCATTGGCAGGAGGTTGTCAATGATACTGGCAATATAGATTTTGCACTCACTTACCATCGAAGTTACTATCACGAAGGGTACGATGACATAAATGACATTTGTTCTCAAAGAATGAGAAAAGAAGATACTTTCGTGGATGTAATTAACCGGAATATAACTCAAGAAAAGTTTTTGCAAGATTATCATGACTATTATACTCCTAATAAAACAAAGCCGGTGCCTATAGACAACATTGTATACAATGGCCTTGGTAATCCCCCAGTCGAGACAAGGTTCAAGGATCCCAGAAAGACAGAAAATAATTTATTTCGACCTTCAAGTGTCGAGGCAGTCCAGGCTCAGGATTGGCTTCATAACTATCTGGAAGATAACATAAATGATAATCCTATACACTCAACCCCAGCAGATCAACGCATTGGTTTCCCTACGGTTGTGTATAAACGCAAAGCAACATACATAGCAGTAGCGCTGGTTAACAAGGATCTTCTTACACTTGGTCCACTTTTGAAAATTATTGAAGGTAGCGTAGCTGCTATGGATTCATCTAGAAATTTTCAAAGACAACCAACTCGGGAAAATACTTCTTTTTCTGCAGAAGTTAGATCCGTTAATTACCCTCACCAGACGAACAGTATTTTAAACTATGATAGCATATATCTTAGTCATGATGCGTATATGAACCATCTCTTTGAGAGTTTGAAAGGCACAGAATATATAGAAGAACCTAAGCCTGAAGTCCAGCTTTCACCTGTAGAGTTTACATTGCTCGTAAAAGAACCAAACTTACGTAACTTATTCTCGCCACTAGCTAAGAGAATCAGCTCGGACGAAGATCTTTTTACAGTAATATTTGGAGATTTATCAATGCAATTGAAGGCAGCTCTAACCTTAAATCAAACAACAGACACACAAGAAAACACTTCAACCCAGTTAGTAGGCCATCTCTATAACAAATCCTATTTTCCTCGGGTATGCTCTTCAGAAGTTGAAGTACTGAACTACAGCACGAAACCAGAATACTTGATGAAGCGCAATAAGTTACATCTATGTAACGCTCCTTATACTGCACACGAACTTTCAACAGATCCTGGCCAAGTCTGGGCAGTAAGTCATCCCTTTAACTTTTCTACCTCTAATGACTTCATTCACAAATATCACCAATATTACCTTACTTTTGGTGACCGATCAAACGATGTTGTAAATTATTTAGATCAAATAGAAGAACATATAAATAAGACGAATACAGGTAGAGCCTTCTTTAGAGAATATGATCACAACTGCTTTAGAGGACCAAATAATATCCCAGAAGGCACAAGAGGTCACATTCCAGCAGATGAAAATTTTCAAGCTCCGCTCTCTCAATACTATACCAAGTCTCGTGTTGTAAATATATCTGAAACTACTGCACACCTCAAGTACTGGAATCCATAAATATCTGTATAATGCTGGTTGGTTTCACGTCCAGCAGGAATCTCTTTGATTGTGGGGTATTGTAGAGGTTTCTGTGGATGTATTTTATTTGGTGTGGTATGTTTGACTTGTTATTGTTCTCTATATTTATACTTGATCTTCTTGTATGTTTTTTCTATATGTGTTCATAAGCAAATTATACTCATCTTCTGATAGGAATAAGTTATGTCTTTCGATTCTTCTGTAGTAACATTTCTGATTCGTAAACAACCCACATTGACGGAACTTACTTTTATTGGCAACCTCATGTAAGTTAAGGCAAACAAACTTTTCTGGCAATCCATTATCAATACCGTAGAAAAGAAAATCCGCAAAACCTAGTTTATAGAGAAGCCATCCGGATGGGGAGAAAACAAACTTCTCCCACGTCCATGGTTTTTCTTCTGTCCACAAAATAAATAATCTAGAGTCACTGATTAGAATATGTTGGCGAAGAAAATTTACTTGAGAATAAATATCTCCAGAAAAAGTTTGTGCCCAATATAGAACGATAACTACTACAGGGCAGAGTACAAGTGTAGAGAGAAGAAAAATAAACACCATCAGAAGGTAGTTTATAGGTCGCAAGATGCAGGGAACTCTTTTAGCTTTTGAGCCTGGCTCATATTTTTCCCATGAATTAGAAAAAAAACCATATCCAAATCCAGCGGTAAATCGTGTACTTTGTCTTTGTAGTTTATACTTCGTATTCTTGTTTGGCACGTTCGTTAGGAGTATAGAACTATGAGAAAAAGGGATGTTATTATCTAAACAATACTTCTCACAACGTTGAACTAGCAACTTTCTAGATTGTTCCTTAGCTGGGAATTTTTTTAACAAGTGCATAATTTGAACTCTTGCCTAACACAGGGCGTCTAATGCTATGAAGCGGGAACTGTTCTTTTTCAGGTAAGGGCTCCAACTTAAGTTTGTAATATATGCCACGTCATTGGATTCCTCAATATGGGATGAGCTGCGTTTATTGGTTACGTTCGTAATACAGTAGTTATTTCACTGGCTCTAATAACAGTTATCTATCGTAACAATTCGTTCAAGACTCCGCTTATTATGGAAACCAAATCTTTTCTTATAACCTTCAGTTTGATTAGAAGTTTACCTCTGGATGCCCTTGTTCAATAATAGATTTCAATTTTGGTATTATTGCTGAAATCTAATCGTAGAAAACGTTGACACGCCTGATGTAGCTCTGAACCGCTCTTTGAATGGAAAGGATCTTAAATTTCTTTATCCTAGAGCCTTAATTTATCTATAAAACCAGCAAGAAAAAAACTAGTAAAAACTACCTTCTTACCAAATCAGAGCTAAGCTGTCCTAGGATAAGGACAATAGTATGCAAAAGCGCTTTAGTCTTTTTCGAGTTGTGGAGATATTTCACATATATATATATAAGTGCATTTTACACATAAATATATTCTTATGAGTTTAATTTTGAGTCTCTCTGACTAGGTTTTCCAATGGAGTAGATTTGAGCCGACCATTTAAATGATATGGAAGAAGTGAAAACTTTCTACCTCGCAAACCATTTCACACTCCACGTAACTAAGAATATAAACATGCATAAATGTGTTTTCTCAGATGTACCACAAATATAGTCTTTTAGTTTTGTGAGAGATTAATAGATTTTATGATATCTGGTACGCTAGCCTATTGGATTATACTAATTGTTAGAACTCAATGTCCTTTTATCTGTTGAAAACAGTTTAATTGTCTTTAACAGAAAAAGGAACTATATTCCAAAGAAAACCAATACATTGTTGAATACTTTCTCATTTTTCGGTAGACTGGCTACCTCCGAATCTCTTTCAAGTTCATACAATACTCCCAGGTTATAATCTCTACTTTTGCATTATTCTTAGAAGGCTGCTAGAAATTAATCTAGTCGGATACTTTGCAGTCTGTATCCTATGGAATTAATTTGAGTGGCCATAAGAACTATTAGAGTTGCTAGCATGAAGAAAAATCTTATCTAAATATAGAATTATTATCACATTTTAGAGGGAGCAGTAGTGGATGGTGGAGTTCAATTTGTGTGTTAGGTAAGAATTACCGAATAGGCTTTGGTATATTTTTGCTTGCATTAGCCTCCTACTCTAGACAAATGGGAAACTTAAAGCTTCAACTGTAGACTATATTTAATATTACAAAAACTCCAAGAAACAAATGTTGGACACCATAGATTGAAGTAGTTCTTAGGGGATTCAAATGGATATTTAAATATCCTTTTGCGGAGAAGATGTAAATTTCCCATCGCAATCCATTAAATTAACTTGCTTTCATACTAAACAGCAAGAATAAAATGTTGTAGATCTTGATAAGAATTGTAAAAGGTTTCTATTTCTTGCTGTATAATGAAATATATTTTTATTTTCTATTTTTGTATCATTAACTTTGATAATTTTATAGTAAAAGTGTATATTGTGGATAATTAGGTGCCTTATATGAATTTATAACTTCTGAAACCAGCTCTACATACTATTTGCTCTGCATAATTTTTTGAGGTATTATTGTCACAACTTAATATGATAATTACAAACTATTCAAGCACAGTTTCAATGGGGTGCACAACTGAATATCATGGAACTCAAGGGGTTGTGTGGAATTCCGCGTGTCAATTTCTATCCATCTCGGCACTATTTTCTAACCAATATGCAGACGTGATTGCTTTTCAGGTCATACATACTTAATAAAAATTCTTCAATTAATACTATCGATTTCACAAGAAACTGTCATATTTGAAACAACTGAGATAAACAATTGAAGATAATTAACCTCAATCCATTTTTCAAGGTTGCTTATCGGACATTATTATTTGTTTTCATGAGCTAAATCAAGCTCTGCATGACGACTCTCTAGGTGGTTATTACTTTTTAAACGGGCGTATTCTGGCCAATATTTGATATTTAGTAGCTATAGGTTGATGGAACTAACTACCCAGATAGAATATTAGTAGTAACTGCGTTGACAGGAGTATCTCAAGTTTGAAATTCTGCTTAACCACCATTATAAATCATCTTGGCTTATGGTTTTTAGTTTGAAAGAATTAACCCTCCCCACTTTTCTTGTATGGTGATGCTAACTACGATTGCCACATCAGCAGTTCCTCTTGGGCAATGGAAAGTTCTTTTTCTCATACTTATGTCTTTGCAAATAGTAAGTTGGGGTTTATGATGTTATTTACTCGTGAAATGAGCATTCATTCAAATAACTGTAAAACGTGTAAGATTAGAGTTTCCAAGTATATCCTCAATAAGGTTTTCTAAATTGAGTTTAGTGTTTAAATGAAAGCAAAATTTATAATACAAGGAAATATTGTAAAACATTCTTAGTTTGTGTATTTCATGGATGAATCCCGACCATTACTAGTAGGACCAAATACAAGGCAAATCCAGTTAAACTATATTATAAATATTCATATTTCATGTATTTTAGCTACGAGAATAGATATAATATGAAGAATAAAGTGTATTTGAAGAGATTAACCTAGAAAAAACCTGTGCTTTTAACTTGAATAAGAAAACAAAGCTCAGTATGATCCAAGTAAAATAGCTGGATCATATTCAGAAAGATATATTTTTTCTCAGCAGTTTGTAGTAACACTGAGAGAAAGTAAATACAAAAAGAACATAGCAGGCATTATGCAGTCTCATAAGAAATGACCCTGTGCAATATCGTGGATAAGACACAAAATACTAAATTCATTTCACGAAAAAGCTAAAGCAAGCCGGAGGCTATATGGTTGACCATTATAAGTAAAAATAAAAAGAATGAATATACATAGCATTAATAGATAATAGAAAAGAACTATTTTTAAGAAAAATCTAAAGTAACTCGAAAATTCAGAGCCACAAATGATATTATTTAGGGAAAAGATTGTAATTTAGATATGTATGGTAAGGTTATTTAGGTAGGAGGGTGTATACTGGAAACTCAAAATGTAAACTTGGATAGAAAATATGAAGATGTGATCGCGCTAGTAGAAGGGTAATACTGATACAGAAAATCTAAGTTTTCAGGGAATATCCCTTATGCCTTAGCTCTATTAAGAGATTTGTTGCCGAACTAAGTACATTAAATAAAGAAAAACACTCGTTTTGTGCTAGATAGGAAATATCTTTTAGAAATTCATACAGCAATGAGAAACAAGAAGTTGACACTAATACCTTTCAAAATAATGTACCGAATTTTATTAGTTCTATGAACCACACTAAATTTACCGATGTCCTTGAGGCATGACAGCAACAACCTTATAAACAAATGGCGCAATTATCAAGAAAGACGTGAAAACATGGAAAAGGTTTCAGCACAGTAGCCCATCAAAATCTTCAGAAGTACGAACCTGAAATATATATTCAAGCATGAAGATAAGGCACATTAGCTACATTTCCTTAAAAAATACTCAGTGAATGTAAGGAAAGTAAGAACTAAATGGGAGGATGTGTTTGATATATGGCTCAAGAACTCGATAAATACAGTTATAGGTTGTAGTTGCAAAGATAGGATCTTTAGTAGTTTGACGTATTCTTTATAATATGTACCAAAAAAGAGACAATAGGAACATAACAACTGATTGACCAGGGGAAAGTCTAAGAGATATAATGCAATAGCAAAACTTTATTATTCTGCATTAAGCAGCTGTTATTTTTATTGCACTATCAGCTGCTCTGTCAAAAAACTTACATTTTTTTGTTTCCAATCTTCTAGGAGTTAAAGAACTTAAAGATAAGAAAATTTGTCGCAACTTTCCTTATGAAGCGTTGTACCTATTAAATTTTTGTTATCTTTCTATGAGATAGGACAAAGTCATCAACTCTATACTAGATAGTCATTCCCGACTAATCCTTAAAAGTCACTGCACAAGAAAACATGTCGTGTCAAACTTAACTCCTTGTCTGCAAAGAGACGCGTATGGAAAGGAGTTATACTATCCCCTCAGCCTGAGGACTTCCGAGTCTATGAATTAAAGGAAATATTCCATCTAGAATCAGAGCCTGACATAATTCATTATATATATTCAGAAACTCGAGATCGTAAAGTTTTTAATGATTTCTTTAAAAAAACTTTATTATAACACCTTTGCTACCATTTAACTCCTAAGTATTGTGGGCTAGGCTCTTGCTACAGCGCTCTCGGCTTTGAATTGTAGCAGAGCGCTATGGTTTTAAATTACAGATGATTGGGCTAAAGACCAAAATCCTATAAAATACCTTATTTAACGTTAACTAGAATCAGATGCTCGTACTGAATTGAGTACATTTTCAGTTCATGAGAAAGTTGATTGAAAGCATGGCGTGAAGGGAGCACCATATCTCCAATTAGAACAATAGTTCAAAACTATTTGGACCTTTCAGGAGCAGCTGCGTCATCTGTGCTTCGAGAAAGTATGCAACGGTGAAATGTTACTAACCATACATATTGGCAATAGATTCTTTCCAAGAAGAGGTTATTCCAACTTCATGGAATGAAAATCACATTGCTTAAGTCTTTCTGTTGCTGATGTAAATTTCTATAATCATTCTGAAGTTTAAGCTCTACAAAAGCCTTATATTTGATGTACTAATTTTTGTCTTAAGACAGGAGTAAAAAATACAAGCTAGTCCGCTCAGCATGACAACGAGGCGCTGGGTTTTATGAAACTTAGGAATAATCTTTTGATAATCGCTTTATTCTGATCATCAATAAGAAAACTAGAATTTTGATTCTAATCAAATGAATGTGTTCTTACTCAGATTATCAATTGCGTATCGTTACAAGACTCGGTAACATGACTTGGGCTCAAATGGCCACAAAATTTTATTTAGATTATGCAGCGTATGAAAACTTATGTAGAAACACCATTTAGGCTGGGAAACTTTGGGATCAGGGTACAGTTTCGCCATGATGTCTATTCCTGATGCTTTTCATATGATGGAAATATGAAATAAGGATATTGTGGTTATTTAATCCCAGGCCATTTGGCCCAGTGTGTAATTATAACCAAGTGAAAATCAGAGTAAAATGTAAACCATTGGATATGAAGTAAAATCTCAATTCCCTTATTGATAATTAGAATCAAAGGAAATGTGAGATAAGCGTTGGTACATTTTATCAAATCCGATGCCTAGTTTCAACACAATCAAACACATAAACTATGTACATACGCTATCATACAAATCAACTTCACTGATTTTTGTTACTCTAGTAGATACAACGTAAGGTTTTCATTTTACAAAATCAGGGAAACCTAAAAAAATATAACAAAAGAGGTAAGAGGTTTATGGCGTAACTTTATACTGATGATTTTGCAAGAATTGATATAAGCGCCACTGACTTGTTTACATACGGAAAGCCAGGTGCGTTAAAATGTTAATTCTATCTGTATTTTCTGTTGTTAGATATCACTGTAGAAGAGTCTTTTGTTTTCATATTTGCAAACCTGCGAAACAACTTTGGTATCTTGGATTGAAAATCTATCGATTTCTCAAATTTATTGATCGCTAATGCACACTCCAAGAATAGAAACCGGGACATAATATCGAATTAGGGGATAACCCTCAAATAATATCAGTATCATATAAATATTGTCATACAAATATCAATATGCCTATTGTAGCCTTTCTATATCATACTAAAATGAAACTTAAATTTATCATCAGTTTCATGATATCATTATAATTATCAAAGCAATTATTAATATGAAAGACTGGTTTATCGAAAGACTATCGATAAGATGATAACAGCCAATTTTTCTTAGGCATATTTGACCAAAGTTTAAAGATAGGAAAAAAGGAGATAACTTTAACGCTCAAGAGCGCAAACAGCAAGTACGATTTAGAGACAAGAATAATAGCCGTTAAAGAAACAAAGAGTCGAGTCAATTGACATGGAAAAGATAAGATCTTTGGTAAAGGGAGCTTTGCCTCCTTCTTTTGTTAAAATTGTTCGGTATCTGTTCGCAGTTGTGGCGATTAGTAAAGTCTTTAAACTCTTGAGACTTTTTGTCCGTGGCTATCGTGCAAATCGACTTGCACAAAAACTCCCAACGGTGACTTATCCGACAGCACACATGGGAAAGTATTCTGTAAATCCTTATGGAACATTGTTGAGTGCTGTTGATCCTCCCTTTCCGTTGGATCATAAGACATTGAGAAAAATTTACTCTATTTAACGTTGCAAGTATTTTTCTCCTCGACTCGTTATTTTCTAGCTTTTCAATGAAAAACTAAAAGGAAAAAAACTTCTTTTCTCCTGGGTTGTAAATCCGCTCTATTCTCAGTTCATGTTCAAACCGCTGGGTGCTTTGATGATAAACGACATGGATCTCATAAGACAGCTCACAAGCTCAAAGAATTTGAGGAATGTGAAGAAAGGAATTACTTATAAAATTGCCGCCCCGCTAATTGGTAGGGGTATTCTTTCAGTTCCAACTTATGGAAGCTCTTGGGAGCACCAGAGGAATATTCTAGACAAAGGCTTCGCTGAGCAAATAATAGCAAGCAATTGTTTTGAGATAAAAGAAGTTGGAAAAGACTTGGTCGAGCGAATTACTTTCTTGCTGGGTGAAAAAAATGTTGTGGAAGTGAATATAATCGAGGAGATGTTAAAGACTACAATAGATGTATTGGGAAGGGTCGCGTTCAGTTATGATTTTGGGTCATTGAAGGCAAAGGAAACAAAGGATGCACCGCTTTTCAGCGCTTTTGATGTAATTTTGAACACTCTGCAGATGCGCATGAGGAACCCGCTCTTATCAAGAACATCGTGGGTTCCAACGGAGCAGAATAACAACTTTAACAAGGCAATGAACAAATTAGTTTCAGTTGTAGATAATGTAATCACAGGGAGGAAGACGAGTAAGAGTACAAGAGATAGAGACCTGCTAGATATTTTACTGCTGCCTGATGATAAAGGGCGTAAGTTAACAGATCTACAAATCTCTGAAAACATCCGCACTATGCTGTTTGCTGGACATGATACAACTGCTGCTGCTCTCTCGTGGTCTTTCTTTCTCTTGGGGAAACATCCGGATGTTGTGAAAAAAATCGAATTTGAATTTCAAGAAAAGTTTGCTGGTGATTTATCTTTATTGACTGCGGAAAAGTTGGAAACCTGTAAGTATTTGAATTCTGTGGTTTTAGAGGTTCTGAGACTCTATCCTTCTGCAGGATTTATGCAAGCTACTACAAAGGAGTTTTACTTGGACGAATACTTGATTCCAAAGGGCATGGAGATATTAATTTTACCATATCTGTTACATAGAAACCCAAAGTATTATAACAAACCAGATGAGTTTTTACCTGAACGGTGGTTAGAGGACTTCAAAGTAGGTGAAGAAGTAAGTTTACAGACTCAAGTCAGTTTGGCTGGAAAAACAAAAGCGTATTTTCCATTTAGTTTGGGAAAAAGAATTTGCGTTGGCAGAAAACTGGCGCTTCTGGAGATAAGAGTGATTCTCTTAAACGTTCTCAAACACTTTGAAGTGTCATTGCCACCTGTACAACCAGAGACCTTTTCCGAGATTCCCTATCTAGGGACGACGCTGTACCCCGTAGATCTCATGGTGTGTTTCTCCAGAAAAAATATTTCATAGATCGCACAACTATGCTTGAAGCTTTGGTTTATAACAATAATTAACCTGTCAATATATTTATTTATTTATTTACATTTGCTTATACGCTTTTCGAGATAAAACAGAAAAGAAACAACTATAAATAACAACTGTTGCCAAATCCCTAGATTGTAGCAGTGTTGCTTTAGCAGATATGAATTCATCGGTTAAGCAATCCCAACAGCGTTGAAGATGCCTAGTTAGATTAAACAAATTCTAAATCTCAAAATTAAAATTTACAGAGAAGAATTAAGACCTTCGACACACCTCCTAACGAAAACTACTTTTGCTTTTCTAGTAAGTGCAAACCTAATCCAGCTAAACAGCCTAGTACTATCATCAAACCGACTGCCTGTGCTGAAAATTGTATCAAATGAGATTGAGTATACAAAGCTAGCGCTACTAACCCAGCCCTAAATGCCCAGATGAAATGATGCGTGCTTTCTATTTTCCCTACAAAAATATTAAATCCTTTTGATCTATGTCTCAAATAAGCAGCGGCAACAACTCGCACTAAAATATCCCATAAATAGACTTTGTGCGGAAGAATAGAAACTCCAGAAAACAGAATGAATCCAACACTTCCAGCCTTCAGAAATGTCGTATATCCAATCCAGGTTATAATATCCATTCTCGGTGTTAGATCTCTGGGAAATTTATCTGTGTAAACTGGATGATTAGGACCAAAGAAAGCTCTATTGAAACCAAGAACAATATAGGTTCTTTTATCTGAAAGCATAGCATAGTAAGCGAAAATCAACATAACGATTGATAGGGTGTCTTGAACTATTTTAGGATAAGGCAATGTAAACAACGGAATATTATCATCTTCTGAGTATTTATAATCACTAAAACAAGTTTCATTTCCACTATCTAAACATTCAGAAAAAACTTCGTTCATGTTCAAAGGGCGAAAATACAGAAGAAACAAGTGTAGAGTGAATCCAGAGATTCCACAATACAATAACCTAGCAAAACGAAAACCAACAAGTTTTTGCAGAGTAGGCGGCCTGAGTAAAGAGTGAGAGAGAATAAACGCAAGTGAAACATACGCATTCTCAATGAACAGAGCAGGGATGGTACTTACGGGCTTGTTTTTTGCTAATCCACCGCCAATGAGGAAATTTTGGAGGAAGGGAACTCGTGCACCAAGATGAGAAACCCACGCAATGATGGAGAAGAGAGAGAATAAGGAGTACACTATTAATCCAACTGCAGTGAGCTTGAAAACCACATCCACTGCGGTTTCAATAACTTCTGTTACTTTCGAATTTGTACCATGGGCTTCTTTCTTGTGGGAAATGTTCCCTTTGGGTTTTGAAAAGAGTTTAAATGGAGAGAAGTTTTCAGCTATCATTGAATCTTATATTGAAACGTTTTCTATTTGCAGTACTTGTTGATTCTTGCTTTTTTATTAAGTTTTTAAATTGGTTTTGAGTGCAAAGTTAAGCCGAAAATCTAGTCTTTCCCGAAGTTATTACAAACTAGAGGATGATATGGGCAACATTTTGGGTTATTGTGAGTGTGGTTTAACTATGGAATTCTAGTGGTGTCATAGCTATTGATCTAGTTTACTTTGATTTGCCTCTATGCTGTGATGCGTGGTTTCAGCGAATGGGAATGTGTTTATTTACCTGAAAAGTCACAAGGGCGGGCAATACAAGAATTGGGTAAAATTCCCTGTATCAACAACACGTTAATATCACTGAATCAATATCGGTTTTCTTTATCGGATTGTTTCCTATAGAACACAAGATTCAAAAGTGTTCCAAAAATATGTCTTTTATTAGAGCTATGTCCCTAGTCAGAAACAATCGGTCCTTTTTCGGTTAAATTTAGAGGACCAACAATTCGGAAGACTTTGATTCTTGTGGTACCTGTCTAAAACCAATATTATCCTATAATTTGTTGTGATATTGATATAGGATAGCATATAGTTGATTTACTGAATCTGCCCTTGATTGACATTAGTGAAAATATCCCTAGCATCTAGAAATATTTGCCTTAAATAAGAAATTATAAAGATAAAGTTCGACTAGAGTAAAGAGTTTGTTCTCAAACTTATTGGTTGTTACTAGGTTTTTTTATTGGGATAAATGATAACTAGCGGAAAGCTAACGTTAAAAAAATTCATGATGGCTTTTGGTATTCCCAAAATCTTTCAACAATTTAATATTCTGTCCCAAATCATCTCTTCAAAATATATTATGCCTATATTCTTCCTGCACAGGAATAAAATTGAAGCAAAAGATGGCTCAAAACTAGGTACAACATAGAATCAACATCATTTGCAATTTATTTTATATGAAAATTTTCCTCTGACTACTGACCTTACCTTTGAAGATATCTAAAACTCAGCTCAAAATCAACTCCTAGAAAGTAGCGAAAGATTCTAAATACTTTTAATAAATAATTTAAAAGAACTAATTCTACTCTTCCAGAAAAAATGTAACTGAGAAAATAGAGGTAATACCTTGCTGATAGCAAGCATTTTGCATAGTTTTCAAATAGAAATGCACCTATCTTCGGTCAAACCTCACATCAGAACATTTAAGATATATCATTCGAATACTTTCTAGAAGAACCTTTAAGATAACTCGAAATTCATATTTTGAACTAATTTTAATTTCACCAAGATAGAACGTATATATTCGCGATAGCGAAAATTATGCACCAACTTCATATAGTTGTAAACCTAGCTTCGTTCAAACCTTTCTTTAGAAAATTTAATATATAAAAATCTGAAATCATACTTAGAAAAAATTACTTTAACATCAACTTATTTCAGTTGACCAGTTCCTTTTGTTTTGACCTACATTTAGCATTTCTCCTCACAATCAAACACGTCTCTCAGACAGTTCAGCTAAGCAAAATCTCCAAAAAGTAGAAGGCAACTAGTTTTGAACCTTCAGTTAACAAGTGATTGTTTGCTCATTTTTTAGGAGGCACACGTATTTCTATTGCCACCGTCTTTTTTGTTCGCACAAGGAGTTATTTTCTGGACTTGTTTGGTTTTGGCTTTTACCAGAGAGAGAAAATTTTGAGTCTGTTGAATTTACAAGAAATACCGGTACGTACCGATAATTATCGTCAAATTCGCTCTTAACGTTATTTTTTCGTTAATTTTGTTTAACGATAAGCCTGGGATTCTAGCTAACGCTATTAACGTTAAACAAAATTAGCGCGAAATTAACGTTAACTAGAATGAATAACGATACAATAACAAACACTAGATGAGCTGCGTTTATTGGTTACGTTCGTAATACAGTAGTTATTTCACTGGCTCTAATAACAGTTATCTATCGTAACAATTCGTTCAAGACTCCGCTTATTATGGAAACCAAATCTTTTCTTATAACCTTCAGCTTGATTAGAAGTTTACCTCTGGATGCCCTTGTTCAATAATAGATTTCAATTTTGGTATTATTGCTGAAATCTAATCGTAGAAAACGTTGACACGCCTGATGTAGCTGTGAAACGCTCTTTGAATGGAAAGGATCTTAAATTTCTTTATCCTAGAGTCTTGAATTATTTATAAAACCAGCAGGAAAAAATTAGCAAAAACTACCTTCTTACCAAAACAGAGTTAACCTGCCCTAGGATAAAGACAATAGCATGCAAAAGCGCTTTAGTCTTTTTCGAGTTGTGGAGATATTTCACATATATATATATAAGTGCATTTTACACATAAATATATTCTTATGAGTTTAATTTCGAGTCTCTCTGACTAGGTTTTCCAATGGAGTAGATTTGAGCCGACCATTTAAATGATATGGAAGAAGTGAAAACTTTCTACCTCGCAAACCATTTCACACTCCACGTAACTAAGAATATAAACATGCATAAATGTGTTTTCTCAGATGTACCACAAATATAGTCTTTTAGTTTTGTGAGAGATTAATAGATTTTATGATATCTGGTACGCTAGCCTATTGGATTATACTAATTGTTAGAACTCAATGTCCTTTTATCTGTTGAAAACAGTTTAATTGTCTTTAACAGAAAAAGGAACTATATTCCAAAGAAAACCAATACATTGTTGAATACTTTCTCATTTTTCGGTAGACTGGCTACCTCCGAATCTCTTTCAAGTTCATACAATACTCCCAGGTTATAATCTCTACTTTTGCATTATTCTTAGAAGGCTGCTAGAAATTAATCTAGTCGGATACTTTGCAGTCTGTATCCTATGGAATTAATTTGAGTGGCCATAAGAACTATTAGAGTTGCTAGCATGAAGAAAAATCTTATCTAAATATAGAATTATTATCACATTTTAGAGGGAGCAGTAGTGGATGGTGGAGTTCAATTTGTGTGTTAGGTAAGAATTACCGAATAGGCTTTGGTATATTTTTACTTGCATTAGCCTCCTACTCTAGACAAATGGGAAACTTAAAGCTTCAACTGTAGACTATATTTAATATTACAAAAACTCAAAGAAACAAATATTGGACACCATAGATTGAAGTAGTTCTTAGGGGATTCAAATGGATATTTAAATATCCTTTTGCGGAGAAGATGTAAATTTCCCATCGCAATCCATTAAATTAACTTGCTTTCATACTAAACAGCAAGAATAAAATGTTGTAGATCTTGATAAGAATTGTAAAAGGTTTCTATTTCTTGCTGTATAATGAAATATATTTTTATTTTCTATTTTTGTATCATTAACTTTGATAATTTTATAGTAAAAGTGTATATTGTGGATAATTAGGTGCCTTATATGAATTTATAACTTCTGAAACCAGCTCTACATACTATTTGCTCTGCATAATTTTTTGAGGTATTATTGTCACAACTTAATATGATAATTACAAACTATTCAAGCACAGTTTCAATGGGGTGCACAACTGAATATCATGGAACTCAAGGGGTTGTGTGGAATTCCGCGTGTCAATTTCTATCCATCTCGGCACTATTTTCTAACCAATATGCAGACGTGATTGCTTTTCAGGTCATACATATTTAATAAAAATTCTTCAATTAATACTATCGATTTCACAAGAAACTGTCATATTTGAAACAACTGAGATAAACAATTGAAGATAATTAACCTCAATCCATTTTTCAAGGTTGCTTATCGGACATTATTATTTGTTTTCATGAGCTAAATCAAGCTCTGCATGACGACTCTCTAGGTGGTTATTACTTTTTAAACGGGCGTATTCTGGCCAATATTTGATATTTAGTAGCTATAGGTTGATGGAACTAACTACCCAGATAGAATATTAGTAGTAACTGCGTTGACAGGAGTATCTCAAGTTTGAAATTCTGCTTAACCACCATTATAAATCATCTTGGCTTATGGTTTTTAGTTTGAAAGAATTAACCCTCCCCACTTTTCTTGTATGGTGATGCTAACTACGATTGCCACATCAGCAGTTCCTCTTGGGCAATGGAAAGTTCTTTTTCTCATACTTATGTCTTTGCAAATAGTAAGTTGGGGTTTATGATGTTATTTACTCGTGAAATGAGCATTCATTCAAATAACTGTAAAACGTGTAAGATTAGAGTTTCCAAGTATATCCTCAATAAGGTTTTCTAAATTGAGTTTAGTGTTTAAATGAAAGCAAAATTTATAATACAAGGAAATATTGTAAAACATTCTTAGTTTGTGTATTTCATGGATGAATCCCGACCATTACTAGTAGGACCAAATACAAGGCAAATCCAGTTAAACTATATTATAAATATTCATATTTCATGTATTTTAGCTACGAGAATAGATATAATATGAAGAATAAAGTGTATTTGAAGAGATTAACCTAGAAAAAACCTGTGCTTTTAACTTGAATAAGAAAACAAAGCTCAGTATGATCCAAGTAAAATAGCTGGATCATATTCAGAAAGATATATTTTTTCTCAGCAGTTTGTAGTAACACTGAGAGAAAGTAAATACAAAAAGAACATAGCAGGCATTATGCAGTCTCATAAGAAATGACCCTGTGCAATATCGTGGATAAGACACAAAATACTAAATTCATTTCACGAAAAAGCTAAAGCAAGCCGGAGGCTATATGGTTGACCATTATAAGTAAAAATAAAAAGAATGAATATACATAGCATTAATAGATAATAGAAAAGAACTATTTTTAAGAAAAATCTAAAGTAACTCGAAAATTCAGAGCCACAAATGATATTATTTAGGGAAAAGATTGTAATTTAGATATGTATGGTAAGGTTATTTAGGTAGGAGGGTGTATACTGGAAACTCAAAATGTAAACTTGGATAGAAAATATGAAGATGTGATCGCGCTAGTAGAAGGGTAATACTGATACAGAAAATCTAAGTTTTCAGGGAATATCCCTTATGCCTTAGCTCTATTAAGAGATTTGTTGCCGAACTAAGTACATTAAATAAAGAAAAACACTCGTTTTGTGCTAGATAGGAAATATCTTTTAGAAATTCATACAGCAATGAGAAACAAGAAGTTGACACTAATACCTTTCAAAATAATGTACCGAATTTTATTAGTTCTATGAACCACACTAAATTTACCGATGTCCTTGAGGCATGACAGCAACAACCTTATAAACAAATGGCGCAATTATCAAGAAAGACGTGAAAACATGGAAAAGGTTTCAGCACAGTAGCCCATCAAAATCTTCAGAAGTACGAACCTGAAATATATATTCAAGCATGAAGATAAGGCACATTAGCTACATTTCCTTAAAAAATACTCAGTGAATGTAAGGAAAGTAAGAACTAAATGGGAGGATGTGTTTGATATATGGCTCAAGAACTCGATAAATACAGTTATAGGTTGTAGTTGCAAAGATAGGATCTTTAGTAGTTTGACGTATTCTTTATAATATGTACCAAAAAAGAGACAATAGGAACATAACAACTGATTGACCAGGGGAAAGTCTAAGAGATATAATGCAATAGCAAAACTTTATTATTCTGCATTAAGCAGCTGTTATTTTTATTGCACTATCAGCTGCTCTGTCAAAAAACTTACATTTTTTTGTTTCCAATCTTCTAGGAGTTAAAGAACTTAAAGATAAGAAAATTTGTCGCAACTTTCCTTATGAAGCGTTGTACCTATTAAATTTTTGTTATCTTTCTATGAGATAGGACAAAGTCATCAACTCTATACTAGATAGTCATTCCCGACTAATCCTTAAAAGTCACTGCACAAGAAAACATGTCGTGTCAAACTTAACTCCTTGTCTGCAAAGAGACGCGTATGGAAAGGAGTTATACTATCCCCTCAGCCTGAGGACTTCCGAGTCTATGAATTAAAGGAAATATTCCATCTAGAATCAGAGCCTGACATAATTCATTATATATATTCAGAAACTCGAGATCGTAAAGTTTTTAATGATTTCTTTAAAAAAACTTTATTATAACACCTTTGCTACCATTTAACTCCTAAGTATTGTGGGCTAGGCTCTTGCTACAGCGCTCTCGGCTTTGAATTGTAGCAGAGCGCTATGGTTTTAAATTACAGATGATTGGGCTAAAGACCAAAATCCTATAAAATACCTTATTTAACGTTAACTAGAATCAGATGCTCGTACTGAATTGAGTACATTTTCAGTTCATGAGAAAGTTGATTGAAAGCATGGCGTGAAGGGAGCACCATGTCTCCAATTAGAACAATAGTTCAAAACTATTTGGACCTTTCAGGAGCAGCTGCGTCATCTGTGCTTCGAGAAAGTATGCAACGGTGAAATGTTACTAACCATACATATTGGCAATAGATTCTTTCCAAGAAGAGGTTATTCCAACTTCATGGAATGAAAATCACATTGCTTAAGTCTTTCTGTTGCTGATGTAAATTTCTATAATTATTCTGAAGTTTAAGCTCTACAAAAGCCTTATATTTGATGTACTAATTTTTGTCTTAAGACAGGAGTAAAAAATACAAGCTAGTCCGCTCAGCATGACAACGAGGCGCTGGGTTTTATGAAACTTAGGAATAATCTTTTGATAATCGCTTTATTCTGATCATCAATAAGAAAACTAAAATTTTGATTCTAATCAAATGAATGTGTTCTTACTCAGATTATCAATTGCGTATCGTTACAAGACTCGGTAACATGACTTGGGCTCAAATGGCCAAAAAATTTTATTTAGATTATGCAGCGTATGAAAGCTTATGTAGAAACACCATTTAGGCTGGGAAACTTTGGGATCAGGGTACAGTTTCGCCATGATGTCCATTCCTGATGCTTTTCATATGATGGAAATATGAAATAAGGATATTGTGGTTATTTAATCCCAGGCCATTTTGCCCAGTGTGTAATTATAACCAAGTGAAAATCAGAGTAAAATGTAAACCATTGGATATGAAGTAAAATCTCAATTCCCTTATTGATAATTAGAATCAAAGGAAATGTGAGATAAGCGTTGGTACATTTTATCAAATCCGATGCCTAGTTTCAACACAATCAAACACACAAACTATGTACATACGCTATCATACAAATCAACTTCACTGATTTTTGTTACTCTAGTAGATACAACGTAAGGTTTTCATTTTACAAAATCAGGGAAACCTAAAAAAATATAACAAAAGAGGTAAGAGGTTTATGGCCTAACTTTATACTGATGATTTTGCAAGCATTGATATAAGCGCCACTGACTTGTTTACATACGGAAAGCCAGGTGCGTTAAAATGTTAATTCTATCTGTATTTTCTGTTATTAGATATCACTGTAGAAGAGTCTTTTGTTTTCATATTTGCAAACCTGCGAAATAACTTTGGTATCTTGGATTGAAAATCCATCGATTTCTCAAATTTATTGATCGCTAATGCACACTCCAAGAATAGAAACCGGGCCATAATATCGAATT
Organism: Labyrinthula sp. Ha; assembly: GCA_015227615.1. Classification (NCBI taxonomy): domain Eukaryota; class Bigyra; order Labyrinthulida; family Labyrinthulaceae; genus Labyrinthula; species Labyrinthula sp. Ha. The sequence continues at coordinate 2,058,029 of JAALGZ010000007.1, forward strand.
TGGGGATAACCCTCAAATAATATCAGTATCATATAAATATTGTCATACAAATATCAATAAGCCTATTGTAGCCTTTCTATATCATACTAAGATGAAACTTAAGTTTATCATCAGTTTCATGATTTCATCGTAATTATTAAAGCAATAATTAATATGAAAGACTAACTTATCGAAAGACTATCGATAAGATGATAAGGCTTAGATTTTAAGGGAGTTAATCGGGCCTACTTGCCTAACCCTGCAGCGGGGATCAAACTACCAATAAGAGATACCTACTATATACGTTAAGTTCTAGGAACTATTCGTTGCTAATCCTATTATTAAACTTTGAATATTATTTGTATTTTATTGGTTTGGATGCTGGGATCTTTGAATCTGATAACTTGAATTTTGACTGTTGCTAAATTACCTAAAATTGAGAAAGAAAAATTGAACAAACTGTGCAAATCGAAAGAGAGAAACTGATCTGGTTGTTCTGTATCGCAATTTTTTCTAATAAGCATTCGTAGCCTTTTCGTGGTTTTGATGCCTCCTGAAGTGGTATTATTCTGCTTTTTGTGTGAAATTTGATGTTTTGAGAAGCTTTGCTGAAGCTGTAATTTTGTGACCCAATCTTTCGTATCTTGGAGAAACGCTTGACATGAGCTATGTTATATTTCTTTATTGTGTTTTTGAGTTTTGGGTGAAACTTGAGTTGGTGATTTTGATGGTGGTTCTACGGATTTTGGAGGGGTGTTTCATTTTTTCTGGGTTCAAACTGGGGTATTTTTTCTTGATCTTTTCTCAGGGTCTTCTCCTAGACTGTGTAGTCTGTTGGTTTCATGATTTTACTATGTGAATATTTGGACGTATTTTCTTGTTCTGTTTGGATTCTGATTGCACCCCCTTTGTTTTCACTATTACTTCTGCTTTCGATGTTGAATAAGTTGTATTCTCTGGGGCTTTAGGTTTCTATACAAGTATCATAACATTATATTATCTTTGGTTATCTTGTTTATTGACGTTTTTTTCTAATCAATAATGGTTTTCTGTAATTTCATTTCAAAGAAATTGCATATATCATCATTTTTCAGACAACCAGTTTTAAGATACCGACGCCATGTCATCTGCTTCAGTGACCTGAATAAAAAATCTTGCAGCAAGGTAAGTAGATGCACCATCTGCTTTTCAACCAGATTAACTTTCATCGCTCGCTGCCAACACAAAATCCCCTGTTTTTTCAGTTTCTGCAACATTAGGGCTTTAGTTTCTTTAGTAAGTTGTTGTACGTAGTTGTATTTATAGGCAGTTAGAATACCAACATTTTCACTCATCAACTTGGGTAGGTGGCTGAGTCTACACGTTATCCTTTAGATTTCTTTCGAAGGTGTAGAAAGGCCGCTACTCTGAAAATATTGCATTTTTAGTTCGTGCTGAACATTGTTTTACAAGCTCAAAATTTATAAGGCGGTAATAACTCATTTTTCTCAGGCTTATTTGACCAGAGTTTAAACATATGAAGAAAAGATACAGAAGAGTCGAGTAACGAGAAATCTAACAAAATCAGCGTAGGTGGATTATAAAGAGTGGCTAGACAGAATGGATGCTAAAATACAAACTGTGTTCCAAAATAACAGCGCGATAACTGGGTATAAACTGATGAAAAGGTTAATCCATTTCAAAAACAGTTCTGTAAAATAACCAAGAATAAAGCTGAGAAGAAAGTGGTAACTGCTGAACGTATCCAAATACTGAAAAGTATTTGTAAAAGCAATAAAACCTGTCGCTTCCTACTAATCTACTTAAAGAAAACCTATACAATATTACCAAACTCCAATATTTGTACCGGCTACTCTAAACAACATAAACATACATCCTCCAAAAGACGATGAAGTCAAAGAATGTATCGAAACCCTAAAAACAACAAGGTCCCAGGACCAGACAACATAAGAAACGAAGTCTTAAAGCATGTTGTAAAAGTCCAAAAACATGCTATTAGAGAGATCCAATCTTTCTTCAGGTTAGATGCGTTCAAGTCTAGAAAAACGAGAAAAATCTGCAGAGGCAAAGTTGTGTATCTCTACAAACAGAAAGGAGGTAAAAATGACCCCTCCAACTACAGACCAATCTCGCTATTAAACTCCCACTTCAAACTTCTCACAAAAATCATCAACAACAGAATAGCACCAATACTAAATAAACTCCCAGATTACCAAGCAGGATTCAGAAACAACCGCTCAACGATACAGAAAATTGAAGCACTTGATACAATCATAAAGGAAACTCTGAAACAGAAAATATATCTTTGAATTCTTTTCATAGACTTTGCGAAAGCTTTTGATAGTATTTCGCATAAATTCATGAAGCTAGCTCTAGAAGAACATCATGTACCAAAAAAGCTCATCAAACTTATCACCATCCTTTACGACAAGACCAAAGTTTTCGTTTCAGACAGCGGAGAAAAAAGTAGTTTAGTAAACATAAAAAAAGGTGTGCTTCAAGGAGATAGTTTGTCTCCAAGCATCTTTATCCTCTGTCTTGACTCTATAATGAAGAGAATAAAAAATAATACCTTACAAGGAACCAGCTTACACAACCAAACCTTCAGGTACTTTGCTTTTGCAGACGACTTAGTAATACTAACAAGGAACGACGAAGAAATAATCAGCTTTGTAACGCAACTGCAGAATCTTCAGCAACTCACGGGCCTAAAAATTAATATTAGCAAGACAAAAGTTATGCCCACAAACGAAGGATACAACTTGGTTGATAAAATACCAGACGTAGACATAAACAGAATATTAATCAACTTCCATTGTGAGCGTTGTGATAGATATTTCCACACGGAAACGTCACTAAAACGTCACAAAAGCTCGAGGTTTTGTGATGGGACGCGCAACAGAAACAAAGCTGGGACTTTAGCTGTTACTGACAGTAGAACGATCATACACGATAAGATTCTATCCAGAACAAACAACATCAAAGTAGCAGGTGAAGTAATCCAAGCAGATACAAAATACAAGTACCTGGGAGCTACTTTTGACCTAAAAGGTATCAATGTTGACGCGATCTCCAAGAAACTAAATGAAGCTCACAACCACATCAATAGATTCAGAGACATATTATCTTCTTGAAACATCTAAAAGAAGACGAGAATTAACCTGGCAAGAGCCCTAGTAGTAGCCCCAGCCATATACAATGTAGAGAACTGGTCGCTCAACGTAAAGATAACAAAAGTTCTAACAAAGATATCAAGAAGGCTGAAAAGAACCATAGACAGAATTGACAACTTTAACTTCCAACTAGAAGAGAGTGACTTGGATCTTGCCAACATAGTAATAAGACGTCAGGGAAATCACAGATCCACAGCGAAAGATATCATAGACAAAGAACTGACAGCGTTGAGAGAATACCAACTTCAAAATCCATCACCACCGCCAACAGCAAAACCTATATACTACTATGAAGCACTTGCATTACTAGGAGAAGACCCAGTGCCGCCTGAGGACCCGTCACCATCCCACTTTTCCTACCACCCTGAAAATGAGAACCAACCTTCAAACTGCGCAAGAAACCAGGAACCAGAAGAACACTTGAACAGGGACACGTACAAGAGCACGAACAAGAGCACGAACATGGACTTGAGCAGGAATGCAGACTTGGACGCGAACAGGAACATAGACGTGAACAGAACTCAAACAACACCCATCCTACGACTAAGATACAACAACCACGATCAACTCACAGGAAATACAACAACCAATATATCACCTAAAGCACTAAGTGAAACTTCAAGAATAGCAACTGGAGGAAGAGGGATGAACCCACTGGACTATATTAAACTCCTGGATCAAATAAACGCAATCCTCCCAATAAGGTAAAAACCGCACTGTGACCAGAAAAATATCAGAAAATAAACATCCTTGGCCTAAAACAACATCACTGAATGACCAAGCTACAGAAAAACTCAAAAACAACAATATTCGATTCAAAGGAGGTCCCCAGCACTCACTAAAACCATCTATAACTGCCACTACAAAAATCAAAATCCCTGAAAAATGAAAACTGAGCCCTAATAACAACAAGAAACATCACCATCTATGCTTCCCTTCAACCTTCCGAACTTAAATTATATCCACCTAACTTCAAACACCTTGAAACATGTCTAGGATCATCCAAAAACCTAAATAAGATAAAAACAGGTCATCCAAAATGCAGAAACCAGATAAGAATGAGCAAAATCGTGAAAATCTTGAACAGGAATATAATAGAAAGGTAAATCGTGATAAATCTTCAACTAGAAAGGCTTCAACCGCTTGAACTGAGAACACGTAATATTATCTTTTTATTCTGCGTGATTTGTGTTTTGTTAATATGATTGTGGATTGTATCAGAAGAGCTAAGATTTTGGGGAATAATAGAAATGATCAAAAGATGAGAGTTTGACCAATCAGCTCCAGAGGATCCTGTAAACCACCAATAAGATCAAAGAGACTTAATGGAACATAATAAAACAATAAAATAATACAATAGTATGCAGCTCTTATTGGTGTTAGATCCCAGCTGTAGGGTTAGGCCAACAGGCCCAGTTAACTCCCTTAAAACCTAAACGTAAACCAATAAGATCACTAAAGTAGAAAAGGAAAACAAAGTGAGCTTAGACCAGTTTAGATTTTTTCACTTGAATAATCATATTTTGAAGTCAAAAAACCTAAAAACATCACCACATGAATTTTCTTTTGGATGTGTCTTAACTAAGATTACAAGAAAAAATAAAAAAAACAATGTAAACTATAAAGACTCGTCATTGTCCAAAGCTAAAAACCATGGAGAAAACTGCAACTGGATACGGTAGGTCTATTGTCAACATCTGTTAGAAAGTTAAAATACTGCGTTACGATTGTGGATTCTTTTTCAAACTTCATAATGGCAGCTCTAGCCAAGTGTAAAGAAGATATAGTAGAAAAGTGCATTGCACTTATAAATAAAATAGAGATATAGTTCAAGTGAAGGGTAAGATGTAGTTTTGGGGATAATGGAACTGAGTGTTTCAAGCTGTTTGAATATGCTCAAACCAGGGGGATAAAAGTTGAAAACTCCACACCCTATATGCCCAGCGAAAACGAGAAAGTTGAGAGATACAAAAAAACCGTGTTTTCTACAGCTAGAGCTTTGTTAAGTCAAACAGGTGTATCTCCATATTTTTGGTGCTTTGCAACTGAGCATAGTATCTAGATCTTGAACATGATTAAATGTTTGAAGCAGAAATTAGCGCATGAAATGGTCTTCAATAAAAAACTAAGACTCAAAGATATAATTCTATTTGGAACCAAAGGATATATTCACAATCCAAATAAAAGAAAATGTAGTTAAATAATCCAGCAGTGTTTTTGGTTTTTCTCGAAATTCATCAGCTCATGTTGTACTTGATATCATCGAAAAGATTTTATGAAGTAAGAGTCGCCAAGTGGAACGAAAGTGATACCATTAAACACTGCATCCAGAAGTATAAGCTAGCATTTGACAACGAAGAGGTATTTGCAGAACTTTACAAATAACCTAGATCAAATTTAGGAACATTAAGAGCTTAATTATGTGGAACTTGAAGACTTCCAACCCATTTCAGCCGATACTGAGGCGTGTGAAACTCAGCTGGCACCTGGCGAAGATGTGTACTCTACACTTTTTCATCCTTTTCGATTTGATTCTGTCGATAGTAGAAATATACTGACTACATAGAGGGAACGTCACACAGTAATATACAATTTTGAAATCAACAGAAATATGAAACCTCGGAGAACCTTTAGTCAAATTGAAGGAAGAGAAGATTTAGTAGTATGGTACGAAGCGTATGAAAAAGAAATCAATAGTTCGGAAACAGTGGGTAATTTTGCCGTAGCTCAGTATCCTGTTGACACAGAAATGACCCCAACTATAGAAATCTTTAATATGAAAACAGATATATATATATGGGAACTTTATCGCTAAGGTTAGAATAGTGGCTAAAGAAAACTATGAGAATCTGATAATGCCAATATCAGCTGTTGTTGATTCACCGGTAGCATCTGCTATAGCAATTAGGTTGTTCGCAGCGTATTCTAGAAACATGGAAACGGAAATAAAACAACTGGATGTTTCCAGCGCGTTCATATATGGAATACTACCTGAACCTGTATATCTAGATTACCAAATGTACATGTTGAGAAGAAGGGAAGGTCAAGAGTGTGGAAAAGACTGACTTCAATATATGCTTTATGCAGGTCCCCGCTAATTTGGTATCAAACAGTGACGAAAGTTTTTGAATGTTGTGAGTTAAAACCTTTGATTTTAGAAAGATGTTTATTTGTGAAAAAGGGAAGGGAAGCAAGGGCAAGATTAATTAATCTTCTTTACGTAGATGACTTACTTTATGCAGGTGATAAAAATGAGGTCGAATTCTTTGAACAAGAAATGACAAAAGAGTTTAAAATCAAATTCCTCCTGAAGTGGAAACCTTTGTTGGATTGAGAACGTAAAAGACGGAAGATGGTTTTGTAAAGATTAATCAGACCGAAAGAGTAGATAAAATATACAGAAAGTTTAAAGTCGAAGAGATGAAGCCGGTACGTGTGCCACTATTGAAGAACGATGTAGATACATTAGGAGAGAAACTACTAGAAGACAAAAAAATATGTCAAATAATTGTTGGAATGCTAAACTACTTTGCAGCTATGTCGAGATCGGATCTTGCTTTTGCATGACACTCGCTTTCGAAGTATTTAACTAAACACACGGAAACGTTATTGAAAAAGGCTAAGAGAGCTATGGGTTATTTGTTTCAATCGAAGGATGAGTTCTTGAAGATAGGAAGTATCAAAGAAAGAATAAGTTGACTACATTTGTGGATACTAGTTTTGTCACAGGAGATGGAAGAGTGTCAGTGACCAGAGAATCTATTTTTGTCAATGAAGATCTAATAAGCTATAAAACGAAGCAGCAGACGATAGTTACCGAGAAAGCAACAGAAGTAAAACATATTGGTTTAGGCATTGTAGTGAAAAACACAAAGTTTGTGATGCTGTTGCCGAAAGAGTTGGGAGTTAACTTTCACTGGTAGTTTGCAGTGATGGTCAAGGAGCATTAAGAATGGTGAGAGTTTTAAACGTTACAGGTAAGACAAAGCATTTGGATGTTCACTACAAGTTTGCTCACCAAGAAGCTAAGAGGATGAATGCAGAGTTAATGTATATTGTTAGAGTTGAGAACATTGCTGATATGTTTACAAGAGCACTCACTAAGAAGGAACTTGGAGAAATGAAGAGAAGAATATTATTTGCTGAGAAGAAAGAATAAGGGAAGGTGTTGATAAGAAATATTTGGTTTATATATGTAACCGGTTGTAGTTTGGTTGATACTCATATTTATGATTATTAAGGGAAATAAATATACAACCAACAACACCTTGCCACCTGTGCAACCAGAGACCTTTTCCGAGATTCCCTATCTAGGAACGACGCTGTACCCCGTAGATCTGATGGTGTGTTTCTTCAGAAAAAATACTTCATAGATCGCATAACTGTGCTTGAAGCTTTGATTTAAAACAATAATTAACCTGTTAATATATTTATTTATTTATTTACGTCTGCTTATACGTTTTTGGAAATAAAACAGAAAAGAAACAACTATAAATAACAACTGTTCCCAAATCCTTAGATTGTAGCAATGCTCCTTTAGCAAATATAAGTTCATTGGTTAAACAATCCCAACAGCTTCGTAGATGCCTAGTTAGATTAAACAAATTCTAAATCTCAAAATTAAAATTTACAGAGAAGAATTAAGACCTTCGACACACCTCCTAACGAAAACTACTTTTGCTTTTCTAGTAAGTGCAAACCTAATCCAGCTAAACAGCCTAGTACTATCATCAAACCGACTGCCTGTGCGGAAAACTGTATCAAATGAGATTGAGTATACAAAGCTAGTGCTGCTAACCCAGCCCTAACCGCCCAGATGAAATGGTGCGTGCTTTCTATTTTCCCTACAAAAATATTAAATCCTTTTGATCTATGTCTTAAATAAACACCCGAAACAACTCGCACTAAAATATCCCACAAATAGACTTTGTGCGGAAGAATAGAAACTCCAGAAAACAGAATGAATCCAACACTTCCAGCCTTCAGAAATGTCGTATATCCAATCCAGGTTATAATATCCATTCTCGGTGTTAGATCTCTGGGAAACTTATCTGTGTAAACTGGATGATTAGGACCAAAGAAAGCTCTATTGAAACCAAGAATAATATACGTTCTTTTATCTGAAAGCATAGCATAGTAAGCGAAAATCATCATAACGCTTGAAAGAATGTCTTGAACTATTTTAGGATAAGGTAACGTAAACAACGGAATATTACCATCTTCTGAGTATTCATACTCACTAAAACAAGTTTCATTTCCACTATCTAAACATCCGGAAAAAACTTCGTTCATATTCAAAGGGCGAAAATATAGCAGAAACACATGTGCAAAGAATCCAGACATTCCACAATACAATAACCTAGCAAAACGAAAACCAACAAGTTTTTGCAGATTAGGCGGCCTGAGTAAAGAGTGAGAGAGAACAAACGCAAGTACAATATACGCGTTCTCAATGAACAGAGCAGAGATGGTATTTACGGGTTTGTTTTTTGCTAATCCACCGCCTAAGAAGAAATTTTGGAGGAAGGGAACTCGTGCACCAAGATGAGAAACCCACGCAATTGTGGAGAAGAAAGAGAATAAGGAGTACACCATTAATCCAACTGCAGTGAGCTTGAAAACCACATCCACTGCAGTTTCAATAACTTCTGTTACTTTCGAATTTGTACCATGGGCTTCTTTCTTGTGGGAAATGTTCCCTTTGAGTTTTGAAAAGGGTTTAAAGGGAGAGAGGTTTTCAGCTATCATTGAATCTTATATTGAAACGTTTTCTATTTGCAGTACTTGTTGATTCTTGCTTTTTTATTAAGTTTTTAAATTGGTTTTGAGTGCAGAGTTAAGCCGAAAATCTAGTCTTTCCGAAGTTGTTACAAAGTAGAGGATAATATGGTCAACATTTAGGGCTATTATGTGTTTAGTTTAACTGCGGAAGAACGCGTGTTTATCGAGATAACAAAAGCTTCTTGAGAAAGATTTTACCAACTTATCTGTATTTCGAGATAACGAGAAATCCCTTCTCGAGAAGCTCTCGTTAAGACTCTCTCGTTAAACACGCCTAATCCTGGGGGTACTATAGGTATTGATCAGGTTTACTCTAAGTTGCCTCCATATTGTGACACGTAATTCCAGCGAATGGGAGGGGGATGACTTCTTTTACTCCGAAGTGTTTCACACCACTCAAATCTGATTGGTCAGATTTCCAAAAAATTATACTTCGCCTGGATTTTGAGTGCGCAGAAACCTAAGTTTCATAGCGAAAATTTTTGAATGCGCGGAATTGGAATTCGCCTAGGAAATTGAAGGGCACAAACATTCATAATTTGAACCGAGAGGATACAAAGGAAAACCCAAATTTGACAAAAGTTGTTAGGAAGAAAACCTTACGAAGCAAAAACACAAAAAAAAATAACATAACGAAAAAAATGTGTTAAGACGAAAGTTGGTTGTTAAAGAGCTCTAGTTTTGGAAAATAAATGTTGGAAACACTTAAAAACTACGTTGCAGGACGCTTTAGAACTAGAAAAACTCTCCACACAACTTTAGAAACTCAGAATCAAAGAAAAGGTTTGAAATTGAAGTAGTTAAGCTAAGAAGATCTAAAATTATTTGCAGTAGTTCGAAGAATTGCACTTTTGAAGTTAATCTTAAGTTTGATTTAAAGAAGAACGCTTACATCTTTCAAGTAATTAACCTAGAACACGTTGAACATGTTTTTAAAAAGTTCTCAACAGTGAGAAAGTACTTAAATGACTTAACAGAAGCTGAACTGGAAACTTTACATACATTAGCTAGAGCTGAAACTTTAATTGCCGCAGCAGAATTAGCTCTTCACAAGATTTTTCCAGGAATTATACATGAAATCAACTTTGGACATCAAATCATCAGCTAAGAGAAAAAGAATGTATAAGATTGGGGTTGAAAAAAATCAATCGCGTCTGAACTTGGGATCAAAAAAAATTAAGAAATAATCAAAGAATATTTTCCTTGAACTCTTAACTTGAATTTTATTCTTGAACTCTTGACTTGAACTCTTGCCTTGAACTTTTCCTTGAATTCTTTACTTGAACTTTATCGATATATATATTTTTCCAAACACTCGCCATAAATCCCATCCCTTTCCAAATCCCATATTAATTAAGTAAACCTTTTGAAATTGACATAACCTTTTTCATTGAAATTTGCCTGACCACCTCAGATAAGTTCACTTGAAATACTTTCCTTTTGAATTAAACGTCTTTATACATCCTTTTCTTTAAATTTAGATAAATCTTCTTCTTTAACCTTGTGCAACAGACATGCAACCTCAAAATATTTGAAGGTACTAAAAAATAACTTAAGTTTTATTCAGTTACCTAGGGTAGTGAAAATACATTAGCTTGATCAAGTATTCAGTATCTTTCAATTTTTTCCAGTAGCTTAACATTGATCTTCAATAATTTTTAGGCAGCTTTTAATTTTTGTTGGTGCGATTGCAATTATTTTGATTTTTGATATTGGGACATTTCCAATTCCGCCAATGAGAAAAATCATGTTTAACAATCCGGAGTGTATAAAACCAAATCTGTGAATGGGGATGTATTAATTTACCTCAAAAGTTGCAACAGCGGGCAATCCAAGAGTTGAGTGAAACTCCCTGTATCAACAACACGTTAACGTCACTGAAACAGTATTAGGCTTCTTTTTTTGATAGTCTCATATAAAGCCCAAGATTCAAAGGTGTTCTAAAAAATGTCTTTTATTAGAACCCATTCCCTAGTCAGCAACAATCGGTCCTTTTTTGGTTATATTTAGAAAACCAACAATTCAGAAGACTTTTCTTGTGGTACCTGCCAAGAACCAATATTATCCTATAATTTGTTGTGATATTGATATAGGATAGCATATAGTTGATTTACTGAATCTGCCCTTGATTGACATTAGTGAAAATATCCCTAGCATCTAGAAATATTTGCCTTAAATAAGAAATTATGAAGATAAAGTGCGACTAGGGTCAAGTGTTTGTTCGCAGACTTATTAGTTGTTACCCTAGTGACAAAAACAACACTTACGATAACTCAGGTTTATCATCTGAAAAGTTGATTCTACGTATAGGTTTCCTGCAGAGTTCAAGTGATGGGCCAGAAACCAGTTTATTTTTTTTTGACTCAACAAAAGTCCGGGTCTATTTTTTTTCTAAGATTAGCTTTATTGGAAATATATTAAAAATGGTCATACATTGTCAGCTCTTTAAGGATGTTCTGTTGTTTTGCTAGCTTACGAGTCTCTGCGTTTGTATAAACGGAAGTATATCCTAACGATTGTTTATATTGGTCTGTACCAGAGAAATCTGTTTTTGTGACTTTTCGTAGTTCTAATAGTGAGAAAAGATTAAGAAGCAGAGGAAAAAATAATAATTTGCTACGACATGACAGAAGACACAGAAAAATGACAATAATAGTTGATGTAAGCCTAGAAAGCCCTTTAAGGAAATGAAACAACTTGTACACTCTTTAATGTTTCTGAGCTAGAGGAGCATGTAGGTTTGTACGAATAAAATGTACAAGATGCCACCTGTACAACTTTGTCAACCTTCTTGGAATTACCTTCTTGAACACAGACACGAAGAAAAGAATCGAACTGACACCATGTTTTTATTGTTGCCAAACAACTGCGAGAACTGCACATTAACTACGGGCGTAAGAAAGTAACTCAAAGAAACTTACAGAAACAGTAAAATGGTAATCCAGATCTTGGAAATTATGGACTTCGATCTGAGGAGGAAAACTTTGACGTTTGAAACTCCTACAGAAAACAATCCAAAATCTCCAAGAATAAGGTATACCTCGCTTCCAATTAAGCAACACAATTGAAGCAACCTTTTTCTTAACCGGGAAACCAAAAAATCTAAAAAAAATCTTACACTAAGCAAGTACTGGAACATATTAACGTGGTTGAACACATCCAAGAATACGAGGAGTCAATTCCATCGAGTCCCCTTCCTACAGGATGAAGATAAGAAAGCGGTGGTATGAGTTACCCTCCATATTCACAACAATACTCAAGCTCAAATATCTTCTTGTACATTGGAAACAGGTTTAAGAAGAGTATCACCGGGATCCTTTGTTGTGTGACAAAATATTCAAAATTGGCTAGACAAGATGAGCATGCCAAGACAGAGCATAGCATGAGTGTGAAATTAAGTGGAACCATAAGCGCATCTAGAACCCAAGTCTACATTGAACATGCATCTGTAATACAACTAAACCCTCGTCAAATCCGCGTTCCATAACACTGATTTAGATAGAATGGTAGGGGATAGTCTTATCTTTCCCAAAAGTTTAGACACTGCCTTCTACTTTTTAAATTGCTCTAATAGTTACCCAATAGCACAGTGCAATGGATCCGAATGCTCTTTAATATCATGGTTTCCTCTCGGACAGTCCTGCTAAAAAGTCATATTTTATTTAACATTTGCTATTTTTCTTTCGGCTTTTGAATAGCTTTAGGAAATGAACAATATTGAAAAATAAAGCTGAGTTGAATCTACCCTTTATTAAATTAATGGAACCATATTGCTCACTCCCATACCAATAATTCATCTAAGTACAGAAAGGGTTCATAGTACTTCCTTGTGTGCAGATTAAGGTTCTAACCGACGACTTTTACTGGGCTGGGTCCTTGGAATCACTTGCTATTGTTGAGGAAAGCATGCTAGCAACAAATCCACAAAAAGTTTAGTTTTGCGTCAGGAACCATCTTATGACAAAAGATTTTTTCTACTACCATTGACGAGAATGTAAATAGATATGTACGAGTACAACAAACGAACACTAACTGCTAGGCCAATCTCTTGAATCAACTTGTATGAATACAGAGTTCACATATTAATATAACTTAATGCATAGCGCTATTTAACCTCTAGAATCCGTGTGAAATTTTAGTATAAAGAATTTAAGCCTATAGTTTAACCCAGAGGTCATGATACCAGGCACCGAATGAAACTGAGCGAGAAAAAAACTTTTTGTATTGCAATCTTCATATTCTCGGTCTAATATATTGAAAGTTTTTGTCTGTTTTACCTAGGAAATTCTATTAAAGAATTTGTATTTTAATATTTGAATTATTTCTTGCTGTCACAATAAACTTTATTCTCCAATTTAACACTTTTTCAAGGTAGCCAATGACCTCATGTTAATTCAACTTCTCGGAGGTCAACTCAAGAATAAGAACGTTTTCTCACGAGCCTTAAAACTTGAATGCAAAGGTTTTCTTACATATACTTGCCTTTTTTTTCTCAATAAATATCTTTGAAAATATTTCTTGGCAGCTTTTACTTAACAGTTTATATTTGTCTCTAATTGTTCTTAAATTATCAAATCTGTACATATGCATTGAAGAAAAAAGTAAATAACAAGTTTTCAAACATCAGTATTCTATTTCACTAGATCTTTTATTTCTTCGTAAAATTTGAAGAATATGTACGATGATTTTGTAACTTAAGGTTTTAACCCCCCCCCCCCCACTTGCCGTTTTTTTAATAAATTTTGGCATGCTAGATGTGATTCTTACGTGAGCAAGCAATTTATGACAGATATTTCTGATCACGAATAATCAATATGGCAGTTATTTCTTTGCTACTCTCGGCAAAAGTATAGAAAGTTTTGATTATGGAGTTTTTAATAGAATGATTTATGTAGGCTTAGCATTAAAACATAAGTAAAGAATCAACCAGTGTACCGAACTATCTGTCGAAAACATAGATTATTGCACCAGCGTATGTTATTTGCTAACTCACGGTACTAATTTTCCATTACAGAAGACTCTATTCTCATAGTATAAGCTGTTGGAAATTAGTATTAAGCTATGCCATATATTATTAAGTATCATAAACTAAATTCTTATCAAGAAAATTGAGATTGCTATATTCTCTAACGAATGTAAACCTATGAAACAAATACTATGACATTAAAATGATTGAAGTAGTGTTTTGAAGCGTTCACTCAACAGAACCTAAGTTAAATGCCTGTTTAATGGAAAACTTTTCCAATGCTCAGATAGGGACGTTCATTAAATAAGTTGTTTCTTGTCTAAAATGCAAGCGTAGGATAACCACTTATTGAAGACGAAAAGAATTTTGAATGACTTGATTATTTCCTCTCTAACTTGAAAAAGGCATATGGTATTCAATGGTTGGAACCGCTGTAACATTCTCAATTCGTACCCATAAAAAAGGAAATTTTCATAGCGGTAAATATATTGGATTACAGCCACTTCTTCGTGGCAATGGGTTAAAGTGGGTTTATATAATTTGTTCTTAGAATGTGGTATTTTAAACATCACATATGAGTGAGATTACATTTAATTTATTGAAGAAAACATCGGTGATCAGTACAAATCATACAAGAAATCATTCTAGGACATTCTTTACTGTTGAAATTTAAGGATTTGGCAATACTGTTGGCGAAAAAGATATGTACAGTGAAAATTCAAGTTAATGCACGAGTTATATGTTGTTTTCTATATTTTAGAGTGTGGTACTGATGGATTTAATTTACTTAAATTAAGATGAATAGAGACAATATATGTATTCACCTATCTCTTTTATTATTAGGCCAAACGTTTCATAGCTGAAAACCAGTTCTTGCCAAGTCAGATATGAGTAGCCTAAACAATTGCTAGTATATCAGAAGCTAAACTGCTTAACCAGACATCTAATATTAATGGACTACCATAGCTCTAAACGTGTTGGTTTAATTTATTCTATAATCCCCGTGAGCTAAGATAAAATATCACTCCAAGTGCTGCCAAGGTATATTCGATTAAGGTTACATATACTGAGCAAAACCTAAGGAAATTTACTTCCCTGTGATCATAATGCAGCAAAACAAAATAAATTGGTTAATATCTTAGGATTTCAACTTTAGAATATATTTATTAGTCATTCCCCCCTTGGAATAGGAATTGCCCAGCACTACGTCAAATTTTTGAAAATAAACACGAAATCCCTTAAAGCACTGAAAGCGATTTGAGAACACAGTATTGAATTTATATCCACAACACCACCTTTAGATTGTGGAGGAAAGTATGTATGAAATAAGGAGTGAATACTCCTGACCTTGTGTTTGACAACACAGAACCTCCTCATATAGCATGAAACATCTCAGGTAAAACTCTGTATTAGATACTTGGGATCAAACGATTTTTTGTTTTGACACCCCATCTCCTCAGTAAAAATCTTTTGTTTTTTGGTCTGGAGCAAGTTAGGAAGGAAGTATGTAAGTCTATATGACGTCAATATGGAAACTATGTTCTTATAGTTTAAACACTTTCACCTACTATAATTGCTATGAAAAAATCTGAATCATATTGTGCCATTTTTGGGATGTATTTCTGAGTTTGTCCCAAAGATGAGAGCAACGTGACTTAAAACTTCCTATATTCGACTGTTTGAACCGGCCATTTCTCACGCAACAAAAACCAAAAATTACCACAAATTATACAAAAAAATTAAATGTGTCTTTATCGAGGAATTCATCGAGCAATTGAACTATTTTGCATCTGGTATACTCACATTTTAATGAAAATATTTTCAAGTTTCCTAGATATTGATAGGCGCTTGGACTATGATATTCCTATACATAGTCAAAAATAGCTCGATTCAAAGGCTGGGGCCTCTGAGTGTTGGAAAAAAAGTAAAAAAAAAGAGGATAAAGATGGAAGAAACCGTAAAATCGAGAAGATATTACTTTAATATTTCCCGAGAACATTTAAACTTTTATCGCTTTAATGCTGAGTTAAGTGATACTCAGTTGTCAACGATAGTTGAGACTACTGGGTCACCCCCAACGAATTCAACAAAGCAAATGTCTATTCTTCAAGGAAATTGTCTTAACCGGCCTTTTCAGCAACTTCATTAGAAAAGGGGCGTGATGTTCTATACCCTGACTAGTTTATACTTCAAATGAGAACTTGTTGAAGCTCGGGCAAGTAAAGTACTACAAGATTGACATTAATGAATCCAAATTTAGGGGTTCATACTTCGACAAGAATGAATCCCATCTCGGCCATTAAATAAGAATACAAGAAATATTTTTGTTTTCAATATGCTGTGTGACGGTTTGGAACTAGAAAATAGATTTTAGAATCTAATTAATTGTATATGCGAATTGACCTATCTCAAATCAAATCATTGCACATGCATCAAGTTTTTGAATGTCATATGCATTAGAACTAGAGTATACAAGTTCAAAAAATCTAAAATTACTAAAAAAAATCCAAGAGTAAGTCATTTTAGCTCTCTTGTTTACTTTGTTGTTATAATAAAACGCCAATTTGGAGCCTTTAAGCAATGGCGCCTTTAAGTTAAGTCACTAGCCTCAAAAACACTACTGTAGTCTAACTATCGTACCACGATAAAGACATCTCAAGCAAAATTTGAGCATGAAAAATACCGTTCAAGGAATAAAAAAGTTTGAAAAACAGAGAAGTGCGAATCCCTCTATTGGAAAGAAAGTTTTGTTACTATGAAGTTCTAAATTGATATCCTGAACCCAATAACTTCGTAGCACGGGAAAGAACTCAATTAAGAAGTGCATTCACAAAAATCGAATTATTGATAAAGTTTCGTTATATACAACACAGTCAAGCTAATTAAATATATAAAATAGTGATGTTCTCATATTTTTTCAATTAAATTATTGGTACATACATGTTAACTACTCTTAATTGTTTTTTTCTTATATGGGACTTTGCTTTAATTTTGAATTTGAAAGGGAAAGTATATTCAGTCGAGCTCCAAACTAGTTTATGCACCCTATGAAATCTCTAATTTCTTTATATCGGCTCTTTTTATATCTTGTCTCTGTCCTGGTGCACCAAATGAGGGCATAGTTTCAGTCGACTACCGGTTGCTTTCTTTATAGGGGTAGTTAAGTAACTTTCTAAGAACACGAACTCAGATAGTTGATTGTTAGACTCCGTTCTATCTCAAAATTGGTAGAATATGGATTCAAAGAGTAACTAAAATTAAAGAAAATACTTAAATAATAAAATTAAGCGACGAACCAAATATTCTTCACAGATCCTACTTTCAGGTTCATATTTTAAGCAAACTAGAAAAATAAGATCTTCGACAGCAAACTTTTCCAAATTAAAGGTAGACTATCAAATATTTCCCAATTCAATACAAAATTGATATGCAAATAATCTTTGGACACTAATAAGAGTAAGAATATGCAATGTTTTCATGGATCTCTATTTCTGTGCTTGCCATTGAACCAGTGAGAACATTAGAAAACGATACTGTTGGTCAGAAGTCCAACAGCTGTGTCATAATTAACAAACAATGTAAAGACCAACCTAGTTTCATTATCCCTCCTACGAGATTCAATACAAAGTATAACTAAGTGTTTTGAAGATAGTATGGTTATTTCCAACATGTATTCACTCATCATAAATGAAACAATAGCATTGCCAAAAAAAGTAAAATATGGTGGAGGAAGAAAATAATGACTTGAATAAATTATAAATTGCCATCATACTATCAATGATAAAGTGCTCCACCGCGGAAAATGGTTTTACGTGCTTCCTTTTGATTTGTTGTTGCCTGCTGCCGTATGTGTGTTTTTATACCAGATATTACCCATGAAAACATAAGAAGTATCGAGATTTAACCTCAATGATCTATAGAATAATAAATCAATGTTACCCTTTGTGATCAGATGCTATGAAATTGTGTTTAATATTATAAATGCTTAAAATCATTTTTTAATTACCTCCTTTTTGCATTGCATTCAAGAACACAGACTGTTACAATAGTGGGAAAAGTGGTTTTGGATACATAGCTACTCTTCTCAGTATGAACGAACTTTTTTTTTAGTTATTGTTTCATAAACTTGGACTACATAACTTGTGCAGCTTTTGGTAAGGCCCATTGCTGTGTCTACTGTTTAGCCTTGCGATACCTTTATCAAATTCGATTTGGCATTACCACTAATATGAAAACAAAAAATACAGCACCACGTCATCAAACAAAGGCTCAAGAAAACTCGACAGTTATAAGATATAACTAAACTAGGAAAAAAAAAACTCAACTACTTACTATGAAAATTATATTTTTAGATATAGATGGGGTCTTGAACTTCAAGGGTTCTGTTTCAGCCATTCAAAGGGACCTAGACACGGAAATACTCTCAAACCTGACCAAGTTTATCTTAGAGACAGGAGCCTCAATCGTCTTAACTTCTACCTGGAGACTTAAACAACAGGATCGAAAACACGTGAATTTCTTTAATATTTCATTGTTAGTTTGTAGAACTGCTGTCTCAATCATTGACGCGACTTCCGGACAGAGAAACAAGCCATAAACCCAGCGACGTAACAAGGTTTATCGAAGAGAAAATACTTTCTGTAACCCCAAATCTAAGTGACAGATTGATTAAATCCTACTCTAATAGCCACTCAACAAGAACAGATGAAATTCTTCTTTGGCTAAGAGAAAATACTCTCTTCTCTAACAACCGTACCTTCCAAAGTGATCATAATGTCGACTTCGCAGATAAAATTGACCCTTATAACTTAAACTGGAGATGCAGCCCTAGATTACCGGTAACGAACTTTGTGATTTTTGATGATCTTCCACTTGACCTCTTCTCGTGCTATAGAATGTGCTCGCAAATTGAGTGTTTTTTCGTTGAAGCTGATCCAGAAGTTGGGCTTACTGTGGAAGATTTGAAAGAAGCGACAGAAATATTGGATATGAAGAACTTTGAGATAAACTCATGGGCAGAGAGGACTTTTAAGTCTTGTTCAAATTCTCGATGCAAGTATTTTTCGTAAGAGTGTTACGCACTTTTCTTCTCGAGCTCTTATTGGTTCAAACAGCTAAATAGAGAGGTATGATTGGTTAGAAGTTTTGGTATCATCCATTTTCATTGAATATAAAAACTATCAAAAAGATTTGCAAGAACAATGACTGAATTCGAAAACTTCTCTACGAAATCCATGCTTGATGAGATCAAACGTCGCATAAGATGTGCTGAAAAGCAAGACAAATTAAACTCAATTATTACAGGACCTCCTGGGAGTGGAAAGGTTGGATAAAGGAATTAGTTTACATTTCTTAGGGAACTGCAAGTCCTAGACTAAAGACGGATTATTGTTTATGCCATTTGTCTACAGGAGATATGTTAAGAGCTGCTGTTGCCGCAGGAACTGAGATGGGAAAAGCGGCAAAAAATAAAATGGACGCTGGTGAGTTAGTTAGCGATGACATTGTCGTTGGAATTATCAAGGAAAACTTGGATACACCAGAATGCTCGAAAGGTTTACGTGTTCTTGGTTTTAGTTCATAGGCTTTGTTTTGGATGGATTTCCAAGAACTTTAGCCCAAGCGGAGCAACTAGATAAGATTCTTTCGGAAAAAGGAGAAAAGATTGACAAAGTAGTAAACTTTGAATGCAAGGACGAAACTCTGGTCCAAAGGATTACAGGTCGAAGAATCCACAAGCCAAGTGGAAGAAGTTATCATGTAGTTTTTAACCCGCCTAAGGTTGAAGGAAAGGATGACATCACTGGGGAGCCTCTGATCCAAAGAAAAGATGATAACGAGGAAACATTGAAGAATAGATTAGGCGCCTATTATGCGCAGACGGTTCCTGTTCTTAAACACTACGAGTCCAGAGTTATCAACGTCAACGCTGAGAAGAAAATTGATGAAGTATATGCATCATTAGCTAAGAGCTTTGGACCAAAGGTATAGCTCATATAGGCTAGAAGGTTTAACCATTAAACAATGCCTTCAGTAACTTCTTTAAATTTTCTTTTTGTGAGGTAGGACAAACAAATTTAATCTTGTGTTCTATATGCACAATCATAGCCTAATCGCTTTCCTCAATTCGATATCGAGACTGAGTCTTTTTCTAGTTTCGAAATTTTTTTTATTCTGAGTCTTGTTTCAAACTTGGTATTTGGCACTAATTCTCGAACAGGGAAAACAAAACCAATACGAAAATGTCTTAGCAGATAATACCGAGATCACGCAATCTTGCACATGCCACGACAAAGGAACAAACTTCACCAAAACGAAAAAAATTAATCAATAGAAAAGGAATTAAAACATGGGAAACAAACCACTGAAACCATATTCCTCACATATAAATATCGATAAGTTTCTTGGAAAATGGTATGTTATCGCTGTAAGACCAACTCCCTTTGAGAAAGGTGCGTTTAACCCTACTGAACAATATTCTTGGAAAGAAAAAGGAGCTAGTATTGATGTCGATTTCACGTTTAATAAAAATGCGCTCGATGGACCTCTTAAGTCAATGCCACAGGTTCTTTATCCAAGGACTGATAATGGCGATTGGAGAGTTAAGACTTTTTCCTGGGCCCCCGTGAAAGCTTACTATACTGTAATGGACATTGGAGGATCATTTACAAACCCAGAGACAGAGTAAATTTTGGTTACATATTAATCCTTAGAGGTGAAGCAGAGTTATATAGATACATTGTCGTCGGACATCCAAGCAGGAAATGGTTTTGGATCATGAGTAGGGAGACGAAGCTTGATGCTGATATCCTGGAAGAGAAGAAGAAGCTGCTGCAAGAGAATGGGTTTGACGTTGCTGGGGCAATTTATCCTAAACATGGCTAGCTCTATATTGTTTTAAAGTTGTTAATGAGCTTGATTTGTTTTCTGTCTGCATTGTTTCTTCTTCCCGTTATCGTGTTTCGTAAGTATAAGCAAAGAGTTAGCTACGTTTACACGGCAGAATATCATGATGAAAACCAATAGTCCACCAGAAAAAGGTAACATTTCTTCTTGTTTTTATATATCATAATGGGACTTCTTACTTTGGGGGTAGCACTCCTAGTACTTGAGAATATTATTTTGTCGAAGGGACTTTGAGCAAATCTTCTTTAACCTAGTGCCGATATCTACTAAAAATAACTATTTTACGCAAAGACATCGTATTGAAGAAAATGAAACTTTGAACATCTATTCTTTAAAGCGGTTGACTTTTTTACAAGCATTTAACCCTTTAATAAAGACACTGGTCAAATTTGACTGAGGAAATGGTATTCTTAGCTAAGGATGCAGCGGTTCATCTGGTTTTAGTTTGTTTGCACTCAGAGTATGTTATCAACAAGCTGTACAAGGCAATTCAGTATCATTTTACTCTCTCTCTCTTAGTATTTTTCTTAGGGTTTCGTCTGGAATAGGAGTACTAAGGTTCCTCGAGTATTAGTTGTCTCCTGTAACTGAGCAAAAGTTCGTGTCATATATTTCTAATTTTTGTAACGGCTTGAGGAATGAACAATTCAGTTTCTATTTGTTTTTATATTTCTTGGAAGAGTTATAATTATTCTTAGAACGCTTTTGTTGGTTTATTACCCAATTGTAGAGCAGCAACTATCATAGTTATCACGCGTTGTGGCTTAAGCTCTGTCACATTATTCTCTGGTTGCTCAGGCGCTTCATGAAGAGTATTTCTTGCCAGTGATGTATTTATTCTTCTACTCTGAATGCCCAACATAAATTTAAAAGTTTCCAGTAAGATTTCTTTTATCAACTTCCTTAGTGTTTTAATCCCATTAGCAGCTAAACTGTATCAGAGTTCCCCTTTATACAAATGGTTATCTTTTCTCATGAAATATATTTTGCAACGTCTTTATTGTGCCAGAAGAGATGTATAGTTTTCCATTACTTTCTTGATAGATGTATTTAAGTGTATAAAGCTGAATATGAGCTGTTTCTCGAGTTTTTTTTCATTCATATTTGGTAACTTATTCTTTAAAGTCTTGTCGTAATTGATCGTTTAACTATGGCTGTTGCTTGGGCCTATCTTGAATTAGCAGTGTTTACCGTGCACTCTTGGCGATACATATAGGGTTTTCTAAATATCTATGAGACTAGTTCGTCAACTGCTTCAGCATAGTATTCGGTTTTATTGTGGATATTCTCTCCTGCTTCTGTTTTCAACTCTATCCAGGGGCAAGTTAGGTATCGGACTTACAGGCAATGATAAACTCTAGTACTGCGCATCTCCGATTTCCGCTTTTTTGAAACGTACGATGCTTGGGTATTTGACTTAACTACCACAAACAAAGAATGTGAGCTAATTGTTTATAGTTCAAACTTTTTTACAAAGTTTCTAAGTATTTGGAGTTCATGCTTGCCCTGGTTGAAAATTAATGGCTGGAGCTACTTTCCACTTTCTTCAGTTGCTTTTGTTCGTGTCAACTCAGATATGGATCACCAACTGCTTTCTCTGTTTGAGGTGGACAGCCTCTTGTAGTCTTCTGGAGAAGCTGTCATTCTCCTTTGCTGTTTCATCAGTACAGGCTGGTTTAATATTATTATTCTAGTAGTTTCTCGACTTAAATTCTGTTTTAACACCTAGAATTATTTCTGCATTCAATCTTTCTTCGGCTTCTTGTACATGCTTCTGTTAAGACAAGTTGCTAAACTAATGATCTTTTTCCTTTTTATGTCTTAGTAGTTAGAGATATCTACAAAGAATCCGCTAACTTAAGTGAAGCCGATTCTTTCTGGATATTAGGCTCCATTGCTGCAAACTTTCTGCACAGCAAGAAATATTGTGTTGGTTGTTAGCCAATATTCCTCAATGGACTGTAGGTTGTAGGATGAGGTAGGGTAACATTCGCAGAGTCAATGAAAATTCTTCTAGAATCTTGAATTTCTTTGACTCGCAGTGGTCTCCAGACTGCTTGATATTCAGTGGTACCCATTATGTTTTTTTGTTTCCAAATCTTCTGTTTCCCAAAAATT
Source organism: Labyrinthula sp. Ha (assembly GCA_015227615.1). Taxonomy (NCBI): domain Eukaryota; class Bigyra; order Labyrinthulida; family Labyrinthulaceae; genus Labyrinthula; species Labyrinthula sp. Ha. The sequence continues at coordinate 2,080,952 of JAALGZ010000007.1, forward strand.
CTTGAACAATTATTCCTCTGCTCATGAACATCTATATAATCATTTCGACCGATATAATCCGTTGAATTATGCAAGTATTAACCAAATCCTGTTGACGTCAAATTCCCAAAAATCTATAGCCGGTTAGGTCCAAATCTTTTAAATACAACCGAAGGAGTTGAAAAATAAAACTAACCCCGATCGTTTTGAATGAGTAATCCACCTCTATCACAGCTAAGCCCAGAACACTCACTGGAGACAAAGGACAAAGTTCAAGTAGAAGTGTTATACAAAGAAAAATGGAAAGACTTGTATCAAAGAAACAACAAACAGAGCGGAATGAAGAATATACGTTGCTTTCCATATTGTTCTCCGAAACACCAAGCAAAGAGGTTTTGCGGACAAGCCGTATATCTTTTTTTTACGTTAATCTTTAGGCTTTGATAGAAGTCATATATAGTAATGTAAACACTCAGATGTTTCCAAATTTCAAGCAGCATTTGTATTGTTGGGCAGAGTTCGTCAAGTACCCATATTCAATCCCCGCGTCGGAAGATGACAAAGCAGTGCAGGTGGGAAACGTGTATAGTCGAAGTGAATTGGAGAAGAGGCAGCGGTCTAGGAATAACTTGGCTTTGGAGTGGTATAGAGGAGAAGAACTTAATGCAAAAGAGATGATAGAACTTCGGGGACCAAATTATAAAATGGGAAGTGTTCACGGAGATGCCTCTGTTATTTTTCAGTTTAATAAGGAGAAGAATGGATGGAATTATAAATGGGTTGCGAATGTACATACGCACACTCAGAAGCATACATTATTATTTTACACGTTTTATCAAAAGTATAATCCAGTGAGACAGATAGATGAACTTGTTTGTATAAATATCTCAAATTCTCCTGTTTTTCGTCTATGTTCTTTATATAATAGACGAAAACACAATATATTAAATGCGGGAGAGTTTATTAAGAATGAGAAGAAGCCAAAAGTGGAACCTACAAATATACAGAATAATAGTTTGAACTTGAACTTGATAGCAAATAGAGATGGACAGCAAATGCTTCAACAGCATTTTATGCATCCATCTCAACCTCATCCATATACAAATATGTTTCCCATGCAAGTTGGAATGAATGTTAACCAGTTTCCCCAAATCCCGAACCTTGGTTTTATGCCTCAAATAAACCAAACTCAAAATAATATATTACAACAAAGCAATATTCTAGGGGTGAAACAATTTCAGCAAGCTAATTCGAACGGGTTTGTGTTAAATTCAGTTGCTCAGCCTCCAGCAGCAGAATTGAAGAAAGCTGCAAGTGCGCTAGCTAGCTTAAAAGATCCTTTTCCGATGCAGAAGAATATAAATTATAATCCTGGTAAGATTTGGTTTCACATAATTCTTAGGCGAGCCTTTAATCCCCGATGGAGTGAAAGCATATTTCTTGGACAACCAGAATTTAACCCGTGAGGAAAGTATAGTTGCGTACAGCAAACTCTCTGGTGAAGATGATATGTTGAATCGTAAATTTTGGAGATTCTGTGTTCTTCTTACTATGATGGAAAGTCACTGTACACTTTATTTGTATATTTATCTTCAGGGGCGAAGGAAAGTAAATCTCGGGCCGGGAATGAAGACTCAACAATACATTCATACCAAGCTCAACTTCAAAATCAGGTACACAATGATGGATGTAAGTAATGTGCTCTAATTTTATTCTAGTGACAACTGCCATAGAAAAAATGTTTGAAGATGATGAGCCGCTTTTTCCCACGTTTAATGACACAAATGCGCATTCTAATGACCAACAAGGTACGGATCCAGTGGATTTCGAACTTATGAATGTGTTCATGTTGGAAAATAGCTTTGATGAAAATCACAAGTTGTCTATAATACGTAATGTGCAGAAAGGGATGTCAGGTTTGGCAAATTTTCTTGTCACTGAAGTTGATTTTACTGAAAAGCTTATTGCTGAAATAAAGTGCTTTCTTAATATTTGGTAAGTTTTCAGGAGTCTTGGAACCCGCGAAAAGAGGCATATGTCTATGGTTGAAAAGAGATACATGCTTCTACGGTTTTTCTTAGATGAAAGTCAGCATATTTTCAAGAAGTACAACACGTGTTATCAAGTTATTGTTGTTCTTCTTGTAAATTTTAGGATCTAGAGAAAGTTTTCGACATGGACCCTCCAGACTACATAACCGACCTCGCCATACAAAGACTGAGAATACTAAATGATTTTCTCAGTAGAGCCCCAAATGTTACGCATGACGTTGTAGATGAGGATGACGTTAACTTTCAGGATCTTGTTGAACGACCCAACGAAGTGGAGTCTGATGCAGAGCACCCCGGAAGTGCAACTATCAAGTACACAGAGCTTGACACATCAACCGTGAATAGACTTTTTTCAGGAGCTATTCTGGTTGAGCATATAGTGGATAATTTGCGAACAACTAATGGCATGCATGGTGGAAGGAAAAGGTCATCTAAAGTTAGGTTTTCCCTGCAAAATAGGCATATCGATGGGTGGTGGTTATACTCAGATTCTATTTTAAATGGGTTAGATTCCATCAGGGAGCGTTACATGAATACCTCTTGGATAGCTAGAAAAATGCTTAGAGTTATGGAGCGACATTTCTCTGTAATTAAGCTCAAGAAAAACAACAAAGTCCTGTTCATAGGCCAGAGCAAATTGTTTGCCTCCGGAATTCGAATATATAAATGTGATGGTGAAATGCATTTCTGCTCGGATCGAAGTTTGCTCTTTCCTATTGCAATCCCTCAAATCAAATTTTACAGAGCGATTACTTTCCGTACAGCGAATGGGCAGCTTCTCTTAGTTGTGGAAAACTACTACCAGCCAGAAGGTAAAAACATGTTGCAAACAATTTATAAGTTTGATGAGAAGGAAGAAAATGAGCTGATTAGAGTATACAACTCCCTCTTTCAATCTGATGAGTTTAATAGATACCACAAGAAATATGAGGTCACAGGTTGGGTTATGAAGTGTAGTCAGAAACCAAAGTTTGGTAAAACCTCGAAGCCAATTGAAAAATAAGAGCCTGGTTTTAGCTTAGTTATTTTGTCAGTTCATTAGGCAGTATTAAGTACGTTCCTAAGGTGTTACATGTTCTCTATTTGTATCTCAACTCGTTTTCTTGGCAGGTAGAGTTAACAGATGCTTGATCCTCCTTATGTGTTGCTGTACTTTTGCTGCGGTGAAACTAAATCCTTTATACTAAAGAAAGGCCGCTGCTTAATCTAATCCACTACAAAGGAATGCAACTAGTAGTATTCGTATATGCTTCAAAACGTGTTAATAATTAATATACCTAGAAACTAAAAAAACTATTAATCCTAGATAACATTATAATCAAAAATTTGACTCTTCTTCAAATTCCATTGAAAGTGCTTGTGTAAGGTTCCAGTTACCCTCTGACTTACTAGGTAACTTTTTAAATACTTTTGGTGCAATATTATCGGAGATTACGTCAGGCTCCACTTCACCATCACCATCTACTTCTCCTCCATTCTCTATTAAATTAAACCACTCAATCATATTATTCGCCATTCTATTAACCAAAAAATATGAGGCTCTATCATCTACTCTCTCGAACATTTGAGCTAAAGGAAGAGCGAATTTTGATATAAACTTGTTTGTAAACTTTGCTGCTTCAACCATATCTTTATCCAATTTGGGCTTCTGCAATCTAATCAAATGACCAAACGAAAGACTTTCTTCTTCACTCTGTGAATATCGACCCATTGCCTCAAACTCTGAATTCAACATCCGCGCCCAATTTTTTGCAGCTGGAAAATTTCTAGAGACATTTGCAAGATCACATATTTTAATTGCCAGTATGCAATCAGCTACAGATAGAGGTTCATTCGGAGATCTTGGTGTTGGGCGCTTTTCATTAAACAAGTTGACATAATGTTGATGTCGAGGTAAATCCATATCTGTAGCAAGGATTAAAATTTCTACAACTACTAAAATTTCTTCCAAAATACTTTTCTGTACATATTTCTCACTAAATATTTCTGAATCTTCAATCAAAGCTTTTGCTTTACGAAAATGAAAGGCTTCAAGAGGGGAAGTTTCCATTTTTATTTCAGGATAGTTTTTTCTTATTCTCTCTTCATTTCTTAAGAAAGCATTGTTTGCCCCAAAATGTCCGACATCGTGAAGCAAACAACTAAGAATAAGAACAAAAGGTAAATAATCTCCTAACTTTTGTGTTTCATCAAGAGAATCTGGTTCGAAAGAAACTTCATCATCCTCCCTTAAATTATCCCTAAAGGAAGTAAAGTCAAAAAAATATTCTATGAATAGAAACATCAGTTGAGTTACATCGAGCGCGTGATTAAAATTATGGTAAATCGTAGGTGTATAGGATTCAAACACGTGGGTTACAAATAATTTCATCAACTGGTGTGTTTCTGTACTTTTTCCTTTTCTCATTGGCAATCCTGTTTTTGCTCGACCTGATCTTGTTGTACCTGGATAATGAGCACAAAGCATTTTTGTGGCAGAGTTAATCAACTCTTTAGGTGTTAGTTGAAGAGAATCAAAATCCTGGTGGTAGATATTTTTAAACTCGTTTGTTCTCTTTCTATTTGTTTTTTCATGCTCCTTTTTAATTATCCCATCCACAGACTCATCCTGTTGCCCGGAAATACTTTGAGATATATGTTTTCCTCTATTCAACGCAGAATGAGTAAATCCCATAGTTGATAACCGAGGTTTTTCTCTCTCGGGAGATAGATTTACAACAGGAAGGTCAATCTTAGACATAGTAGATGCAGTAAACTTTGAATTTGTAGTTGATAATTGTGACTGAAACAACGGGTTACTTGTTGAAAAAGATAACTTTGGCATAAACTGGTTTCTCCCACCTTCATCAAAGTGTAGTTTTTCAGATCTCAGTACAAGATGTTTTATTTTTCGCTGCTGAGCTTTTCTTCCTGTCATACGTATCCGGGGTATCCTTTGCTTCCTCCTCGGAAAACCTTTCCTGAAGGTCCCACTCTTACCGGGTGTCGGTGTCTCCCTCCCTTCTTTTTCTGGTTCTGATAACATGTCTCTTGAAGACTCAAATGTTTCCTTTAATAAGGTATTTTTAGATTTCTTTCCTGCTATATTTCCCATTTGGAGTGTTATAAAGGATAAGTATAGATGTGATAATATCTGATAGTGTATAAAATGTTTTGTCTTGCGTTAATATGCAATAGTCAACTAATGCGCTTGCTCGTGTTTAACTTAGTAACAAGAACGGGACGATGTATATTTAAAAATTTGTAGTGTGAGGGGAGTTTAGTATACAGCTGGTTTTGTGTTTATGTTGTATGTGATGCATCCAGGGATGGGTCGAGTTAGATCGGATTGTATCATTTTGTCTTTTCACTTCAGTAGGGTTTTTATGTCCCAAAGAGAGAGTCTAGATTAGGGATAACAAACACAATATGGCGATACCGCGAGTTTTGGCCATTTTGGCAATATGAAAAGAGGAAGAGGATTATTAATTAGGGGAGGTTAGTTATCTGGTCAACTGTGTCTTTGTTTGTTTGTAGATACCCAGTTCCCACTGCCCGGTGTTTTTCATAACCCATCCAAACAAATATGCGTTTCAGTGATAGT